>CAUYRT010070614.1:0-66936 GCA_963574885.1 Lepilemur ruficaudatus | reverse complement strand
ACTAACTGTAATTTTGGACACTGAAAGGTTGATTTTGGTCTGATTTTTTTTAACACTGATGCTGAGGTTACGGTGGAATAGAGATTCTTTGAAAGCAATATTAGAAGCTTTGTTTTTTTGTTTTTTTGTTTTTTGGCTTTGCCTTGAGCCCAAAAATTAAAGTCTTATATTTGTCAATTTTTTCATAAGCTAATTATGATCAGAGTTAGCCACCCCCCAGTGCTTACAGGACTTATTTTCACTAAGTTCTATTTCAGTCACTCTTGTGGTCTCCTAATGCCATACCTTTAAGCAACATTTTTCATGCAACTACAGGCATGCTGGAGTCCACTAGTATCCCATTTATCTTAGCAATAATGTTATTACTGTTTTCAATTAAACTACTCAGATGACCAATTCATTCCTCACTTCTGAACATAAATGGTTCAGAGGTGAACTAGAAGCTCAAATCTGAAGGACTGGCAGAACACAGGCCAGGGACAACTCCTGGGGCGTTTTATGCAACTAGGGAGTGTAAGTACTGTGAGAAATTTCTGTTTATGATCTCAGACTCTTGGAGTCTCAAAGCTTGAGAATCAGAGGAGTTTTCTAACAAACTGTCCAGAATTTCATATACATATGTAGTCTTTTCTTCTACTCCCTGGAAGCCTCTAAACGAAGGAAAATATTTGTTCTTTCTTCTGGCTTTACATCTCAAACCATTACTTTCACCATTGCTATGTATCCTAGAATGCTGTAGGCAAAACATTCTGGGAAACATGATTTTTAGGTTTCTAGACTCTGTGACACGGGGAGAGTTAAGGTGAATGAGAATGGTAATGCAGGGATAAACCAGAGTAACTTACTTTAAAACAAACTTTGCATCGGTGTCATCTACATCATTATTTTTCATATACCATCAGTTTTGTTGCTGTTTCTGACAAACTACTCAGTGAGTTTGACATGACAACCCTGTCAAGTAATCTTCCTGAAGTATCTCTTCTATTGACCCACTTTTCTTTATCTCACTCAGTGATTCCAAATCTATCCATCATCATCCTCCTTTGGTTTGCTACAGTAACCTCCCAGTTGCTCTCCCTACCTGAAATATCATTTGCCCCCAAACTATTCTCACTGAAGTCAGAACAAGGTTTAAAACCACATATCTGCTTATGCCACTTTGTCGCTCAAAATGTTCAATTTCTCTCCAGTGTTTTGTGCTATAGTGAAAACTTGTAAATGATGTAGTCACATTTTATTATTTGGATTTCACTACCTTTTCCAGTCCAATTGTTGTCACAATTTATGAATAATGCTTTTCATATTTCATAATTTGCCATTCATAGCTACAAGTAAAGTTCAGGTTGCTCGGCCAACTTTCCACTTATATATCATCCCTCATTTTGCATTTCCTCCCCGTTGATTACTTTTTCATGTCTGACTAGCCTTTTAACTACATGCTTAAATTCTCATCCAAATATTTTTTTTTTCAACATTTGGACTCAACTATAATCTTGCCTCTCTCCTGTGCCTACTGGTTTGTCCTGCAGAGGATGTCTTTCATCGATCCCCACTCCATCTACCATGGTGTCATAGATGGAATCTACATTTTCTTAATTCTCATTGCTACTTCCCCAGCATTGCTGTTTAACTCATGCAAAAGTTCTTCTATCTTTGAAGTTTTGCCTCTATAATCCTTTTATACGCTTATCTGCAGTGGCCCTTTGAGGCATGGCGCTCAGTATTTTTTTGTTGTTGTTCCAAATCCTGACAGCTTCTATAATGACAGCCAAGAATATGTGGTCAGCCCACTGGGCACCTCATTCTCACAAATGCTTGACTTCCTGGATTTCATTTCCCTCAAATTCCACCCTATTTTAGAAAACCATTCCCTTGGCCTCAATTTGGATTTTATCATCACTTATAATTTTACTACCTCTAATAAAATAATTTCCAAATACTAATCTCTCCTCACGGCCTCCATTCATTCCAGCTTTTCACTTCATTACTTTTACTATACAGTATTTTATCTTTATCATATCTTTGGATATTTAATTTCTCCCTCCCTTTTCTCTCATCCCCATTGCTTCAGTTTATTTCCTATGAATCCTAGCATCAGTGTCAAATCCCATCAACATTTAATTTGCAGTTTCCTTGCTTTATTTGGTTGTCTGAATTGTTTTTCTTTCTCACTTATATGATTTTGTCATAAACACAATAAAAATTTATATAATTTGCTCAATCAAGTCATCTATTAATATTTCTTCTTCTTGGGATATTAAAGATTGTTAAAGAAAATCCTACATCTTTACAGATTGATGCTTCTACAAATTGTTTACTTCATACTTCCTGGTCACTGAGTTCTCATAGCAATCATTCTACTTGTTCTTGTTTAACATCTCATTTCTCATAATACCTATGGAGTTTTCATTTTACAGATCCCCAGGCATTCGAGTTTTGCAATGTTTCACTTTCAAAATGTTATTTCCCCCCAGTCTGTATGTTCTTTCTGAATGCCATTATTTTTGCCCATGGTTTCAATTAGTATCCATACAGTTATGATTTTTAAATATGCATATCCAGCCAAGACCTCATTTCTAAGCTTCAGGTTTATTTGTTCAACTATAGACTATCTATATTAAATGTCCTACATAGACTTCAAATTAATATGTCCGTAATGACCTCATTATTTCACCTTCATCTATATTTTTTCTGGTGTTCTCACCTTTTGGAATCACGCAACCATCCATCCATACAATAGCCAAGACCAGAACTCTACAAATCACGACTGATCCTTTCATGTCCCTTACTATGGATTCTATTTTCTTATGTCTCTTCATTTGGTTTCCTTCTCGAATACCTGTCTTGCTTCCTTATTCAGGGTTTTATAATTTTCTCTGAATTTCTAAAGAAACTTTCTTCTTGCTATCTATTACTTGAAGCTTGTCTAATACCTATTTTCTACAGTTATCAAAATTTATTTTCACAAATACAAATCTCATAGTGTCATCTCTCTGCTTCAAATCATTCATTAATTCGTCTGAAAGCCTATAGATTGAAGTCTATGTCTCTAGCATCCAATAAACAGCTCTCCCTTAACAGGCTCCTTTCTACTTCCCCAGTCTCATCTCTTGCCATATCTCCTACTTTCACTTTACCAGTAATTTCCTTGGAATTGTACCCTGTCTTGTGACTCAGGGATTGTGCACATGTGGTGTCACATATATGGAACATCCTAACTACTCCAATAGTACCTTGTGTTTCTACCTCTCCTAGCATATTTTATTATATCACCTATTTACTTGCGTATTTTTTCCAGTAGATTCTAAACATTTAAGAAAAAAAAAATTTCAAGCACCTAACACTATGTTTAGTACAGAGTAATATTCCAATAAATAGAAATTTACTGAATAAAAAATTTAATAAAAAAATTAAATGAACAAACTCAAGATAAAATATTTTTATCCCAGTCTTATAAAGAAGAGCTCCTCTATTCTTCGTTTTTTGGGTAACATGTTGACACCTCTCTTGAAATATTTAGAGTGACATTGTTTCGTACAGGACTGTTTTATTTTGTACGTGCATTTCATCATGCTAAAATATAAGTTAATTGTTAAATAGCATAAATGTTTTCCACTGTATTAACTTGTACATATTATGTAATTTACTCTCTTTCATATAGATGAATTAATAAAACTGTATCATTCATTGAATGTGAGCTGATTTTGTGCTCAACTTACAATATATACAGTAATTAAGTAGCCGTGGGCTTTTTGAAGAAAACAGGAATGTATCAGTTTATGTAACACTGTCTGCTAACAGTAAGATTAAAGGTGATTATACGTAAAAATCCATTTGAACCTCCTGATATAAATAGTGAAAAATAGGCTAGAGTGGAAATATAAATATTTCTTATGCTTCCCATTCTCTTTTGTTTAGTGATTTATAGGCGACCAGGAACATGATATATTCCCTCTCAATAGCTCTGGAATTATATCCTAGAAGATTTATTATGATTTAAGATGCTGATTACTTTGCATTTTTATTTCACTGCAGCATCCAATTAGTTATATTGATTTAATTTGTATTATTTGCTTGAGAATGTAACACCTTATTTCTGTGACATAATGAATATCATGTATCCATCTGCTTTTGTGGGGGCTACAGATTTACTTTTCCAGACATTAATACACATAAACTGTTCTATGTTAGTTTTAATGCACAAGTCAAATGTATGTGAGTGCATTTGTTTATAAGATTTAATATGTGATGATATTTTATTAGCTATTTCAGAGAAAAAATAGCCCTAAAAAAGGAAAGAAGGCTTGAGAACACTGTAAAATCTTAACCGTTGTATTCTTTCTTCCCAAGAACTGCAGATGAGTTTGATCTAGAAACTAAATAAACTTGCTGAGAGCATGCCATCTATCATACCTAAACAAAGTCCGGGTCCCCAGTTTAACCTATTCCCATTCTAATAACACAACAGAGAGATGTTTTCTCCCATAGTATACACACCAAATTTGTTATTGATTTTTTTTCTGCTGATCCTGCAGGCATTGTTCCCACTTTGTATATCCCTTTGTTTCCCCAGCCTTCTGCAAACTACACTGTAATGCATTCACAATGGATATCAGGTCATTCCCTTGTTCAGTTACTCTCTTTTGGCTGCTAAGATAGTTTTGCACTTTATATATTCAGCAGCTTATATACTTAATTCAAATGGCCAGAAACACTCCTTTCCTTACCTGCCTCAGTGTTACTAGCCTGTGACTCACACTACATTTGCCATCCCAGGGAACAGTGCACTTTTACTGAGAGTGTTTTCATTGTTTTAACCTTATTCATTTAGGCATATTTAATAGTTCTCATTTTACATGATCTTAGTTGTACTTAGTCAGTAGGAAAACTTTTAATAACATATAGACTCAAAAGATATTTCAGTCACAAGAGATCCTAAAGATGTTTTTCTGTATCGGCTTGATCAATCTGTTGTCCAATTCATGATTAAAAGACTATTGTGATAAAGAACAGAAAACTCCTAAAACAGCCTTAATTTTCCATCTTTTAGACAGCAACACAATTGTGGGGGAAGCCCTTTCATACAGTCATTTGAATTTTTCCTTTATCGTGGTTGGAAAGTGCGTAGGTCTAAAAGTCCACAATAGTTTTGGTTAATTTTCAGCACTGAGGATACGTTTATGTCAAAGCTTTATACAACTCTGGACTGTTGGTTTCCCAAATCTGCATGGCATTATAGAATGCACTGTGAATGATAGTTTGCATTTACCTTCTCATAAAAACAGACAAGTTCTAGCAGTAGAGGTAGTGAAAGAAAAAACAATAAATAGCATGGACAGGATTGAAAATCCCGTATCTGGCAGAGCTCCATCTCTGGGGTAACTTGACTTCACATTACAAACAGGAAGGTCAGGATTTATAGTCAAACACTTTGAAGAAAAATATATAATAGGTGGAGGAGAAAGAGGGCACCACAGAAAGTATTTCAATTGCATGTTCTCTTTTCCTTCTGTTAGATTTCTTTGCTTGAATGACCTATGATCCAAAAAGTGCTATATAGTCATAGTCACTCTTTGCATGATTGTTACAGATTCTCTTTTCACTTACTTAACAAAGACCTAAAAAGTTGGTTCTAGAAAAGTGATGAAACTCCTCCTCCATAACCTCACCTCTTGTCCCCAATTCCTACTTTTACACAGGCAACATCACAGTTGTCTAGAATAGAAAGGACCAGGTAGAAGTGACCTGAATATCATACAGGCAGATTCTCTGGTCTTTATATTATTAGATACTGCTGCCACTGTCAGTGCAAAAATGAATAAAATATAATGCCAATCCAACATGCACTGAAAACCCCCAAGCTGTGCCATTTGGCGAGAGGTCACTCCAGGTCTAGTGTAAGTATGTTTTGCATAAAAGACAGTGTAGACAAATGATGAAGGTATTGTCACCTTTAATAGCTTTTAGTGTCATATAGTTATCCAGACATGTGCTTTCCAAGTTTATTCTCTGCTCTATTGTATTTACATTGCTGCCAATCACTCTTTTTCATTTTCTTTGTGTTCATTTTCTGAGAAGGACTGTCACAAGCATTATGCCCATTAAATGTTAGTGCTAGCAAGTTTCAGGTAAGAATAATTTTGTTCTCAAGCCAAGAAAGTGAAGGCATAATAGACTAAATTCCTTGACAAATTCTCTTCAGTTTTTTTGAGTTATATTTCATACTTTGGAACAGCTGTTCTTTTCTAAGACCCTCATGTTAACATTTTAGCTAAAGAAATAACAATTCTTCCTAAAAACTTACTTTAAACTGAAAAATAACCTAGAACTCATAAGATTTATGATGGAAAATCTATCAAGACAGTGGAAAATAAAAGGCTTTAATTTAATTTTTTCCACCATTCATTTATATAGCAAATATTTATCAAGCATCTCCTGAGTGCTATTTACATGTTAAATGACAGGGAGATGGACATTTTAAAAAAGACACTTTAGCTAACTTTATAGAGCTTCATTTCTAGTTAGAGAGTCACACTGCAATAATAATAAAAATATATAAATTTGTCAAAAGAACTGATCCTGATTATAAAAAGAAATGTACACAGGGATCTAATTACTCTGACTGTTCGGATTATAGTTTCCTTGAGGAAATGAAGCCAAATTTGTTGTTTGAAGTTAACATCCGAGTGTGATGTGGGAAAGGCACCAGACCATGCAAGACATTGGTGGCCAGGCTATGGATTTTTTATTGTAGGAGGTATTTGAAGGTATTGAAAGGAGTTACATCAGGAACTGTCCTACTGTTTTGAAATAATCGCCCTGGTTACAGAATGGGGAATAAATTATAGCATGGCAAAAGGGAAAGAAGAAAAATTATTTTTGAAAAATTTTTCTATGTAGGGAAAAAAATCATAACCTGATTTAGGGTCATATGATTTGAGATAAGTGGATACGTTTGAGAATTAGAAGGCAAAAGTTGTAGCACGCTGATGGAGTCAAAGAGAGGTTCGGAAGGTAAGGCAACTTGTAGGTTTCTGGCTTACAGAATGGATAAAAATGCAATGCCATTCACTGTAGTAAGTGGCCTGCTAGCTGGGGATAGATGAGGCACGGAATCAAGAGTTAGGGACTGAAGATGTAAATTTAGAATTATTGTTATAGCAATGTTAACGGAAAGCCCTGGAAAAGTGTGAAATTTCCTAGGAAGAAATTATCCGGAAGAAAAAATAACATCCTGAGCTACAGCGTTAATGTATTCCTATATTTAGTATTGTTTGTTATAAGCTAGGACAATTGGAGTACATACAAATGTTAATAGGAAGGGTGCAGTTAAAAGAGAGGTTTTATATGAAAGAAACAAAGAATGATTAACAAGGTCCTTTAGAAGGTAGAAGGAATGAAGATGTAAAGCACAGAGAGAAGGAACAATACATTTTATATCTGCCAATGGATAACAAATTAATTAGTAATTTGGCTGAATCACAAAACAGCTTGTGTTTTCCCACATTTTAGTTTTGTGACATTTGGCAAATTACTTACATTTGCCACGTTACTCTTTGCACAGTGACAGTATATAGCTCATAGGTTTATTGTCAGGATTAAATGAGTTAGTACATGAAGAACCCTCAGAAGAGTTCCAAGCACAGAGTGGGAAAGCAATAAATATCAGCTGTTTTTATAGCAATTGTAACGGTGTATGGAAATGTTCTGCATAATTATTTTGCCTAAGTTACAGATGGCGCTACAAGAAAGGACAAATTTATTCATGTACCTGTGGAGCCGAGCTCAGTGCTTGTCTGAGCATGTAGTGCTCAATTTGTATCTGGTGATCGGAATTTAAATGAATTTTGCTATCTGCAGGTAAGAAGTTTGGTGTATTTAGCAAATGTACACCCAATTCCAGGCAAATGGATTATTATACTCTAAAATAAAGGAGTAAAATTTGTCCAGTTAAGAGTTGTAGGGAATATAATCAAACATCTGTTTTGAATTGGTTTTCAATATTGGATGTAGAAAGATAACAGTATTATCATGCATTCCACAGAATTATGTCCCTTATTTCCCACTTGCTGAATGCAAAACTCTGCTAACCCAACAAGAAGTTTTCTGGAATCTTTTTAATCAAGTGTTATGATTGAATTATACTGGAATTAGGACTTCAATTGACTATTTAATTGATAAGAGGCCTGAAAAGGTGCAAACAGTCTTTAGCTAAGGGAAGGTTTTATTTGGTACAGTAGAGATGAATATGTTAGATTTGATTAAATGTGATTGAATTAAATTAAATTAAGTTGTCACCTTGCTCTTATAAACTTTGTCTCTTTGTCTCTTATGGACTTGCTTGTTTTTAACAGAAGCTTATTTATTAAATTCTCCCTTTCATATCTGGGTTCCTAGGATATTCCATGGAAATGATTCATTGAATGGCGTCAACCATATTATCAGAAAGTAGACACATTTCCACATGGAAAACTTTACAAAAATATTTTGACTTATTTTTACTATCATTAATTAGCCTGAATGTTATGGTCAGTAAGATTTTCAGTTCTATCCTGTTTTTTACCTTAGGGAACAAACTTGCAGAGATTTTCTGTTGTATTCCAGGACATTCCCATTTTATCAGAATTACCAAAGGTACTCCAGGAAATAGGACAAAATGAAGAAGCAGTCATGTCCCAAGAGTCCTATTGTACATTATAGGTGATAAAAGCCTTACTGGATGGAGACACACACGCGCACACACACACACATTTAATTCAGCAGCATCTCCATTCATGCAGAATAGAGGACAGACAACAATGTTAGGACAATATGGTATTTAGACCCTTTTCCCTACAGATGGAAGTTATCTGAAATCTGTCACAGACAATTGCTTAGTACTACAACGGATGAGTTTTACTTATAACTCTACCTTTATAAAACAAGATTTTCCAGAAGAATTTAGAGGTTCAGAATTAATCAGTCAAATTAGGGCTTTTCTCACCTTAAAGCTTCCAGGCTGTTTCTGTCCAGCTGCATCTGGTTACTAAAATGTAATGCAAAAATGAGGTTGTGAGGTTTACTCACAGGGTAATACATCTGCTTCTCCTTTGGGGATACTAGATTATAATATAACAGTGAATAAGTGAAAGGGATATAATTAATATGCTTGTCAGTACATTGGAATTACTGATTTTATTCTACAGATTGTTCAGAAAATAGAAGGGAGGCATAGATAAACTCTCTTTAATTAGTCAATTCTTAGTGACCCTTTAATCTCTATTTAGATATTACTTCCTCAAGGAATTCAATTCCCAAAACTGGGTCAAGTCCACCTGATATATAAAGTTGATGTATGTGTTCACAGTACTTGTTCTTCTGCCTTGTTCTACTTATCACACTTATAACTAAGTAATATTACGTTATTAGCTCTTAGATGCTTAGGTTTCTTACTAAGCTGTTAGACTGTAAGTTTATCTATGAATTTAGAACTCCAAACTTATTTTATCTATCACATGTAGCAATAAACATTCAGAATAAATTTCAAGGCATCTTCCTGTACTTAAAGATACATTCTGTATTATATTTGCCCTAGTTTGTTAAGTGAATAAATGAATGTCTCTGTCTGCATTTTCAATAGATAATTTCTGCTATTTCCGATAAATTACAAATTATGAATTGTATTGGGTTGAATAATGTCCCCGCAAATGTATGTCCACGCAGAACTTCAGAATGTGAACTTACATCAAAATGGTCTTTGAAGATGCAATTTTTCTGGATAACATACTACATTTAGGGTGGACTCTAACTTTAATGATTGGAGAGAAGTCATTAAGAAGAGGAAAGGACATACAGACAGAGAAGATGGTGATGAGTAGACACAGAAATTGAAGTTAAGCTGCCACAAGCCAAGGAATGCCTATGGCTACAGGAAGCTGAAAGGAACATGCAGTAAAGATATTTTGTGTAGAGCTTTCAGAGATACCATGGCCCCACAGCCAAGCTGGTTTTACACTTCTATTCCTCAGAACCATGAGAGAATAAATGTCCATTGTTTAAGCCATCTGTTTACAGTAATTTTTAAACTTCAAAATCATGAACTAATACAAAGATATTTGTGAGTTTAGGTGGGCTCTTTATCAGTATTCTATTTTCATGATCTGTTTCGATGAAATGCTTGAATTCCATAGAATGATAAAAAAATTAAGAATAGGATATATCTCCCAAGTAGGGCCATAAGTAGAAAAATATATAAATTAACATTCTATGGGGGAAATTAGAAAAGTTTACTAATTGAGTGAATTCTGTACAGCAGATTTTCAAAGTATCCATCAAATACATTTTCATAGCTGAAAATAAGAGCATTCATAAGGTTTATCTTTCTATATTAATAATACATTCATTACATAGAAATTTGAAGCAGACCAGTAGGCTTGAAAAATGCTTCTATTTCTTAAACATTCTGTTTATATTGAAAATAGTTTAATTAGGAATGTATCATTCAATATTGATTAAATGGCAGATCAAAACTAACAAATAATATATAAAATGCCAATAATGACCGGGACTCTCCCAGGAGATCAAAAGTCCTAAGTTTGAAAACATTGACATTTTTCCATCTTTTCGAAGAATATTTAGAGGAATTGTGTATCCAAAGAAAGAGAAACATAGTGTTTTCAGATTTATAAAGAGATTTACAAATTATCTTAATAATTCAGTTTTGCCAAAATATCATTCATTTTTGAAAAAAGAGAAATAAAACCCACTTGTTTTTGTCTGCTATTAATAAAATCAATATGCAGTTAAAAATTAAATGAAAAAAGTGTATACTTTTATTAAGCAAATCATTATTACTCTTGTCACCCTGTATCAAAATGTGTTTTTTTTTCCCATAGTAGTATGTTGTACCAATTAAGAACTTGGGCTTAAAAGTCACAAACAGAGATTCAAATACTGACTTTAAGAACAGCTTATTAAATATATGTCTTCAAAGTGTTCAATGCAATTCTTTTTATGTTATATACTTTCAATAAATGGGAGCTCTTATGGTTCTAATAATACTGTGAATTTCATGAGGCAAAGATTTTTACTTTATGTCTGAATCCCCAGTACAGTGGTGTCATATAATAAATGTTCAATAAATGTTTATCAAATGAGTGAATGATTAAAAAAACTGTCAAACAAATTAAGCAAATCTAATTGCTTAATAAATTTCAACACTGTAAGCAAGTGATCCAGTTACTTAACATGCAGTAAAGATATGCAAAATAATGCCTGCTACTTATTATCATTTATCATATGCTAGAAACTTGGACACACTGTCTTATCCTTAAAATCTATAAAATCTGGGAGGCATATTTTTCTGTATTCTTTGGTTTAAGAAAGAATAAACAGAGCTTAACAGAGTTTAAACTGTTTGCTTGCAGTCAAAAAACTAAGCATGGCAGGGCTGGTATCTGAAGTTAAGTCAATGTGATAAAAATGCTATGCCTTTCCTTGTATATTAATGAAAACTACCTAAATGTTTTAAATGTAAATGTTCTGCTCAGTTTTAAACAAATTTTATGGGGGAAAAATAATTGGTCTAATAAGCCATGGCTATACAGATTAATGTATGTGAAAGAATATTGATGTCCCTGGCCTCCTCTACCACAGAAATAATCTTGGTTTTCCTGAAAAGACACACATGCACATACACACACGAAACAAAACAAAACAAAACGATACAAAAACCCCCAACATTTGGAGGTTAGGAAATCTTTACTGATTACTGATTCTATGCTAATACTAACATTTTGCTTGGCTTTGTAATCTTGCTTAGAGATTTAACTATTTTTCAAATTAATAATGGTTATCATTTGAAATTCCTCTTCAAGTAAATTCATGATTATTCTAAAGTGAAGATGGGTTTGCTCTTACATACTGTTGATCATCTGGAATAATCTTCAAGTCAAGAATTTTTGAAATGTGATGCCAAAATAAAAGTCTCTGAAAGTTATTTCAACGAGAATAACTTGCTCTGCATTTGGTTAAGAGTTAAAAATCCCATAGTGGCAAAATATTAATATTTCCCAAAAGAGTCTTTGCATCTCAGAATACCTAAGCACATTCATGCCTCACATTTATATTACTGTCAATTCAACAATTTTATGGATATTTTATTTTTAGATGCCATTAAAGATTCACAGACACATTTAATTACATAGAAAAATACTGCAAATATCATTGTTGGTTAAATGATGGAGAGAAACAGAACAATCATTTTATGGTCCAGTAATTTCATTGAAACAGGATTTTGATGCATCTAGTTATATGTGTTAAATTAAGAAATCATGGAAAGATACTTAGAATTAATAATATTAAAATGTTATTTTTGGATTCCAAAAAGATTTTAATGAAAGTCAGTTCGACAGGCTTTATTTCAAGTCTAGCGCAAACAGAGGAGAAAATAAGCAATGTGATTTGACAGCTGTTTGCTTTCATAGTATTAATCTAACTGCAAGAAATAGTATTAATAAAACTACAAAGCCACAAAATTAATACAAAAGTATTAATATAACTTCACAGAAATAAAATATGAACATGTATGTAGACAGAATACTTTGCCAGAGGTGATAAAGCTTAGCAAAAAAACTCAGGTTTTAATATATTCAATGTATTCTTAAAAAAATGCAGTGGAATGTTTCACTTTTCTGTATTGCATAGCTCTTGCAGGCTCTGACTTACCTGGTTCTGTTTAGGATTATGGTACAACAGTGAGAGTTTTGGAGAATGTGTATGTGCAGTTAAAATATTACGGAGTATAAGCTAAGAGTGTTTTGATTTGGGTCCTGAATCTAATACCTGTTAACTTGATTACCATCAGGTATGTGATGTCTTTGCATTTCAGAGTTTTCAGGTACCAAATGAAGGTAATAGTAAACTACTTCACAGAGGTAGTGGGAAAAGCAACAGAAAATATAGATAACAGGCTCTTAGAGAACCGGGAATGGGAATGCCATGCAAATGCTGGTGGCTTTGTGGACTTATCTTGAATGTCTGTAGCTAAGAGTTTTGTTTTGTTTTTTGTTTGTTTGTTTGGACCTTTTAAAACTTCACACCTAATGGGTGTGGTGCGCACGGTCTGGGGGATGTACATGCTTGAAGCTCTGACTCAGGTGGGGCAAAGGCAATATATATAACCTAAATATTTGTACCCCCATAATACGCTGAAATAAAATATTTAAAAAAAAACAAAAACAAGGTGTGATGATGAGAAAAAAAGCTAGAATTTAATCCCATGATCTGAAATTCAACCATGGATTCAACAATTGGATATCTGAAAGAGCTACAAAATAAAACATTCTGTTTCCTAGTGAGAAAGAAGAGAGTAATGACCACGTGGTATATACCCAGTCACTCACCAAGACCATCCAATTAAAGCAAAATGGAAAAGGGTAGAAAGCACACCCTGAGGAGGGGGCACTCACCACCGTATGTGCAGTCTGGTGTTCCCACAGACCATCAGGCACATCACAAATAATGTTACTCTGTTCAGTGAGCTAAAAAGATGATTGAAAGCAATTTAAATCAATCTTTCTGTAGGAAAAAAAAACACTTTCATTAAGCTTTATGTATATTAAATATATGCTTTACTTGGAATGAAAGGTGCCAAGGTGTTTCATATGTTAAAATATAAAGGAAGCAGAAACGAAAACTCACTTTTCATCTTTGAGCACATTTGCCACATAGCGTTTTCTGGGATCTCACAGTTCTATGTGATATCATTTGGTCGATTACTTTAATAAAAAGTTTCCTTAGAGCAGCGACAACTGTGCTTTTTAGATCTAATGCTTTCATTTTGCACATCTCCCTTATGAGGCTGTTCTGACCTTGACAGCTTCTATCCCGTTGCTGAAATATTACAGCAATAATTCAGAAACACCATGGTTAATATTAAAGTAACATTTAGCTATCTAGAGATTTGAATTTGGGGACATTCTATAGTATCTTCTTTTATGGCTTTTAATGAGTCTCAGTTCAAAAGATCAATGCAATCAAAATAAAAAAAAATAGCAAAGAAGCAGAAAGTCAAAACCAGAATTTGATTTTTCTTGAAAAGAAAAAAGCATTTTGTTTCTAGCGAATCAGTGTAAGTGAGGAAAACACACAACAGGAAGCCTTATTTGTTTTCCATGTAAAATGACTCAATAAAACAAACAAATAAGATTATATCCTTAATTAACCCACCCCTCATTTATTAGGCCTTTTTAAGCCAATATTCTTCCTCCTTTCCCTGGGATAGGTAAAGGTGTGAAAAAGTCGAATTTACACACAAATTTGAGTTGGGCATAGAAAGACATATTGAGGGATTGGGTTTCTGAGTCACCTCATTACATTGCTTTTGGAAGCTGATGAGCTGAGAAGGACTGGCTGTTTTTATAGACATCAACCACTAAACTAGCTTTCATATTATGCTTGTAGAATGCAAGCTAGTGTTTAGGAGCTATTCAACTCACAAGAATCTCTCTTTATGAATATTTAATTCAATCTTATTTCCATGATAGGTTTCAGATTTTCATGACTTTGAGTTACCTCTAGAAAATTAAGTTAGTCCTCAATTACACCACAGTACTATTTAATGAAACCTAATAGAAACCTAATGTAACTCAAACTAACATTTAGGATAATCCCATTATAGTCATAGTTCTGTTTTTCCTATCTACTCTGTTATTTTTGTCTTTGTTTTAATCTTTTACTCTAGAAAGACCATCTCCCTCCAACTCACCACTTAGAATTTATTATCTATGAGGCAGTATTCCCTGTGACAGCTTGTCATATAATAGCAAGTATACAGTAAATAATTGTTGAATGCAAGATAAGTCTTTGCACGTGTCAGTGGAAGAAACTATTTTGTATTGCATAAGCCCTCCTCCCCACAGTCTTGGGCACATAACAGACACTAAACACATGTTTATTGAATAATACGCACATTTACTAGATAATGCATGTTTACATAATAACACGTGTTTACTGAGTAATAATAAATAAGAACAGTAGATTTTATCTTAGCCCTGTATACTGTAGGTATTTCAGAGCTCTTTCCCTAATTATTACTCATATTGATTTATTAACTCATGCAAATTCCTTCGCCTAAATCTCTCTACATGTCCTATGATCTAAGTATGTCTATCATACCCACTTTCTATTGTCACCAACCACCAATCCTGGCATTTCTTTTTTCTTTTCTTTTCTTTTCTTTTCTTTTCTTTTCTTTTCTTTTCTTTTCTTTTCTTTTCTTTTCTTTTCTTTCTTTCTTTTTATTTATTTATTTTTTTTTGAGATAAGGGTCTTTCTGTATTGCCCAGACTGGTCTCAAACTCCTGGGCTTAAGCAATCCTCCCACCTCAGCCTCCCAAGCAGCCGGGATTATGAGAGTGAGCTACTGTGCCTCTGGCATGCCTTTATTCTCAGAAGTTACTTAGGTATGGACATGTCAGTAGGCGAAATTATATTTTATACTTTTCATTGCATGTATCATTTATCCATTTCTATTTAAACAATCATTAATCTCTTCTTACTTCTATCCATCCATTCATTTTAACAACCATTTATTAAGTACTTAATACCATGTATTACCAATATACCTGATTTAAAATAGTCATTATTTATTGCCATTATGAGTCATTTATCAAATTGCATTATTATTTGAACTTTTAGAAATCTTGCCAATACTGTTCTTTCTGAGTGCCCATCTTGTTTTCATGCAGAATATGCTAAAGACACAACTTCCTTTTCATTCTACCCCTATTATCAGTTCACTGTAATGTAGAAAGAAACAAATAACTATCATTCTCAAATATACCAGAAGTATCACTGAAATGATTTCAGAGTGACAAAAACAGTTAAAATATTGTATATACTCAATCTGCATCATTCTAAGTTTGTCCATAAACAACATAGAAGTTCAAAAAACTTAATTTAAAAAATGGTCAAGTCAGGTCAGAGCATCTTTGCTGTCCATTTTTTTGTCTCTAGTATATATCATGATGTCTGAGACATGGTAGGTGCTCAATAATCATTGGTTTAATTAGTAAATACATGCTTCAGTGAATTAATATATTGGTTAAACTTATCAGAATTATCTGTATCTTTATGTAGTTACATCTATACAGTCCTGTGTATTTAAAGGATGCAAGTTATATCACCCTATGAAGAGGGAATGAGGAAGAAAACTTCTATCATCCTATATAAAATCTCTCTGTATTATATATAGTTATATTATTATAACATTATATGACATCTATAATGAAAATACATAATAATAATAAAATACTAATTTATGATCTGTATTTTTATATATATAAAATCTATATAATATATATTCCTATATAAAATCCTACATAGTCAAAAAAAGAAACCACTTCCCCACAGTGAATATTATAGATAAACATTCTTCATGGACACTCATAAGCCAAGATGCTTTTCTGATAGTGTGTATAATATGGAAATGAACAAACCAAATTAAAACAATAAGACCCCATATTAGGAAGATCCCATCAACATTGTGATAGAGATATTACAATGTATTTAGGGCAAGTAAAATGGAAGCAGAATTGGGTCTCATTAATCTTAGTGTAGCTAGAGCGGCATCTGGAATAGAATTGCTTACAGCATTATACTTTCCCCACATACGTACATGGGGACAGATACACAGAAGGGTTGCCCCTTTTTCAGTTGGAGACAAGTTTGGGGAATTAGTCATCATGATTTCAGGGAAAACCTCCTCATACTAGTTATATTTTGTCCCCGTGCTATTGATGGGATAGACAATTTCCAATTGTCTCTTTCTTCCTTCTCAATTTGAGACTGTGATTATGACAGGTCTAACTTAGGTCACTCACTTTCCCCAAGGTCAATATAAGGCAGGGAACTTAAGTAGCAATTCCATCAGATTATATCCAAAGGCAAATGGGTAATTTTACAAAAGGAAATTAAAATGTTAGGAAAGTTTTTGGAATGTCTATGGTCAAAAAACAACACATGCCCATTGCATTGGCTAAATGCAAAGGTTAGAAAAAATCAGAATTTTCTGCATCATGTCATCTTCACTTCACAATCAACATTTTTCTTCACAGGGAGTACAGATTTATTTTTAATGTTTATGATTCTGTGGATGGCATAGATTTTTTATTCATGCCACTGCCTCAAGAAAGCCTGGGTGAGAGAGATATATGAATGAATGTAAATCCGTGCACTTTTAGAGAGCCCTAATTGCCTGCTTTAATGGTGAGAGGTTATCAGTGTTATTGTTAGGTAGACAGCTAGGGACCTCCGTTTCCTCCTGAGGACAAGGCAGGGCGGGCCAGGGCAGGGGGTGGAGACTGCCACACTTGGTGGGGAAAGGAATACTCTGTGAATCTGACAATCAGAACTTAGTGAGCCAACTGCAAAAGAATGCAGAGGACTCTCTAGCCCATGGGCCAAGCAGCATCAGTTTAATAGAGTCTGGAAAGTGACCCCAAACAACTTGCTTTTAGAGAGGCTCATGAGAGATCCACATATGTAATAAGACTCAGGTTATAATTCCCAACTATCCATCCAAGTGGTTCCATGCTGATGTTTGAACCATGAGAAAGGCCAATCCAGATACCATAAAACCAGACCCAGATCACAACCAATGCCTTTCTGTCATGACAAGGGGTCTGTTCATTTATAATCTGTGGTGAATATGTCTTGCTCTCACTCTGCAAACCCATATCTTGCTCTTGCTCTGTAATCCTATCTTTCTCTCCTTAATAAACCTTGTTTCTTGCTTACCTTGCTTTAGGTATGTCTGGTCATTCTTCACTCAAGAGCACACCAAAAACCAAAAACAGACAAGATTATCAACCCCAGATCCCAATATTTTGGCGCTGTGACTCAGACACGCCAAACTCTGACATTATCTTTATATATCAAGAATGACACATAATTTCATAGTATAGTAAAACTTGATTATGGGCATGAATTCAGGTAATGTGATTAAGTTCCATCTTCTAATTCTCACCCATTCTTTGCTTACTCCAGGTACTGGATATGAAAAAGAGGGAAAGGCCAGATGGAGAAAGAGCAAATACATGTATTAGAAAGCAGAGAATCTACCCAACCACAGAAATTTTCTAACCCAATATTCCTCTATTCCTTAAAAAAAAAAAAGAAAAGAAATAGGATTACCGTATGATCCAGCAATTCTACTTCTAGGTATATACTCAAAAGAATTGAAAACAGGTTTTCAAAGAGATACTTGTACAACTATGCTTATAGCATCCTTATTCACAATATTCAAAAGGCAAAAGCAACACAAGTATCCATTGACTGATGAATGAATAGATAAAATGTGCTGTAGGAAACAATGAAACATTATTCAAGCTTATAAAGGAAGGAAAAACCATCCTGACACATGCCACAACATGGATCAACTTATGCCTAGTAAATAAGTCAGTAACAAAAAAATACTATATCATTCCACTTATATAAGGTACTTAGTGTAGTAAAATCCCTGGAGACATAAAGTAGAAAGGTGGTTGACAGAAACTAGGGAAAAGCAGAATGGGAAGTTGTTTCACGGCTATAGAGTTTCAGTTTTGCAAGAAGAAAAGAATTCTGGAGATTGTACAACACTGTGGATGTATTTAACACTATTGAACTATAGTGTTACGCTTAAAAATGGTTACTATGACAAATTTTACTTTGTCTTTATTCTACTACAATTACAAAAAGCCTCATTGAGCTTAGGAAACAAGTGCCAATAAAATGGAAATTCTTTGAATTCCTTACACATTCTAGAAATTCTCTCAATCTAGAATACTGTTTTGTTTTTATATATTAGCCACAATGGATGACTAATACCCCATAGCCCCAGACTGCATCCAAGGTCACTTCCCTGAACTAAAACAATATTGTGACCCTGGATTTTGCTATAGCTTTTAAATTTTATTTATCATGCTCTAAAGAGGGATTTTCTGTACTTCAATTGGAGATACATATACTTAGAATATTGATATTCATTACAAATTAAACTTTTCTACTCTGGATCAAATTGATGAGTTCTCCAGATTATTACTCTGAGTGTTGTATCCTGGGACATTTAGGGATCTCCATTGTTAAAAGAAATCAGTAATTCTCTCTTTTATATAACCTAAACATGTGTACTCCCATAATATTCTGAAATTTTTTTAAAAAATCCTTTCCTTTGATTTGTGGTTGTAAACTTCATTAAAAAGATTATTATATTCAGCTTGCTCTTTGGTGCTCCCACAAATTATATTTTTCTGCTTAGAAAAAGTAGCATTTACCTGAAGCTACTGAGATAGCCATTGCTAACAATGGTTAAACATTTACAACTTGAGCATACTCTTATCTAATCATTGTGAAACCATTTAAAGTATTCATTTCCTTATATCTTCATCTTTCATCTTTTATAATCGTTTTACATTTGTTTTTCTTTAATCGACTTTAAAAATAATACCTAAAATTTTCTTTTCCTATACTCTCTGAACTTATGATTCCTAAATATTTTATCTGTTTAACTAAATCATGGAATACCAGGCTTGAATAGAAAAGTCATTTACAGTTCAAGGTAGAGCAATTATTTATTTCATCAATACTTTAAACAAATATTTTAAAGGACAGATAGATGGTCCCTACGGAGTAAGCTTGTATTAGTTTGGGTTCTCCAGAGAAACAGAACCAACAGGAAATAAACTGATTTATTATAAGGAATTGGCTCACACAGTTATGGAGGCTGAAGTCCTAATATTTGCAGTCAGTGACTGGAGACCTGGGAGAGCTGGTGTGGAGTCCAGTCTGAGGCCAAAGGCCTCAGAAGCAGGAGAGCTGATGGTGGAAGTTCCAGTCCAAGTGTGAGTTCAAAGTTAGAAGACAAATGTCCCAGCTCAAAGACGGTCAGGCAGAGAGAAGTTTTTTCTTTTTCTCTAGAGGTTCAGCCTTGTTGGCCAGAATTCAGGAATTCAATTGGTTGGATGAAGGCCACCCACATGAGAAAAGGCAGTCTGCTTTACTCAGTCTACCAATCAAAATGCTAATCTTACCCCAGAACACCCTCACAGACACACTCAGACAGATTTTTTGACAACATATCTAGGCATTCCCTGGCCCAGTCAAGTTGACACATAAAATTAACCATCACAAAGCCAGATATGAACATTTCCATTTTCATTGCACAGAGTTTTTATGCTTTGCCACATCATTAGAATTTGATAACTTTAAGAAAAGCATTAATATAAGAGATTTTAAAACAATTTAAAATTTTAAAATCTGTATGTTGCTGGCAATATTAAATCAATAGCTTTAGATTCATGTTGGATAGCTACATATGTTGGATGCTAAGAGTCTGTTGAAATTTAGCAATATGCTTTCTAATATAAATTTTGTCCTTTTTGTGTATCTGTGTATGTATGTGTGTGTTGAAGTATACATGACAAAGATAATAGGGTACTGACTGCAGGGGCTATGGAGTATTTACGAGCTGCCCAGAGTTCTGATAAGTATGTTTCCTTAAATAGTATTCGAAATACTTTGAACGTTTCAAAGTCAAAAAATAATATTTTTGTAATTTTGTAACTCTTAAAAAAATTGGTTATTTCATCAAGAATAAAGAAAATTAAACCAAAGTATGTGGTGTATATAGGAGATATGCTTTGTATCTAGTTTCTTTTTGTACGACATCTGTTCTACTTTTATATTCAAGTATAAGTGTTTTTGTATCAAGAAGAACTAGGGAAGAACAATTTAATTTTATTTGCTATTCCTGATTTTTTTGAGGGTTGAGATTTTTTTGATCAACAAACTATCAAACAAGCTCCCAAACTGCCTTTAACTTGTTTGATGGAGGAAATGCCCCCTATTTCTGTACATTTCTCCATCCATAATTTCCCAACAGTTTATTGGATTACTTAAATTACTCTTATTACTTTAAACGGGTAGTGTTTTTCTTAATAGTTGAAAATACTATTTTTTTAATATTGTTTTTGTCCAATCATGGCTATTAGATAAAGTGTTTCCTAGAGACACTGGGACCTTAAGATTTTTCCTGCAATTACTCTCTTTAGATAAAGACAAATATTTCCAGGAAGGGAGTTAAATTATGCATAAAATCATGCCCACTTTAAAATTGTTTTTTCTTTAAGGATAGAATACTCTGTAAATAACTAGACCATCCAATGACAACCCCCTCAAAATTGTCCTGATTGCCCTTCAGAAGGTGAAGAGGAAGTTTCTATTGCCTTCAAGTCTTGGATGCTCTAGTTATTAGCTTGGCAAATTCCATGTGCTTGCATGCTTTTAGATGAATGATCACCTCTAGTTTTGGAAATAATGAAGCCACTCTTCTACTATTTACTAGCTACACAGTGTCCTTTAGAATTAGTTATTATAAAGCAGATAAGAAGAAAGAGGTAAGACCGTTTTGGAAATACATTTTACCACACTCAGAAGGAAATACACACACACACACATAGACACACATACATAATGCATCACAGCCCATAGTTTGCACCAATAATTAAACTAGTGAAATAGGGAAAGTGCAGATGACAATAGGCAGAGATTTACAGGAGAAAAGAATTTTTAGATCCTAACAGGGAAATAACACAGCATATAAGCCTATAAGCATCTAAACAGTATCTAATTCATTCATATAAAAAAGTACATGTATTCATATGTCCCAAAAAAGTACAGATTTTTGTTTTGCAAAGTGTCAAATAATACACTAGTGTCTTCAGAGTGCTTCAGTTCTTAAAGCTCAATATGCTATAGTTGACCATACAGTGCTGATAATGTGTTTCAGAAGGGCAGTGAATCAAGGTCATGCTTCCTTAGTTCCATATCGTCCAACCTTCTTCCCCTTCATTGCCTCCAAAGTAAGAATGAAATAGTGAAAATTTATATTACTGCAATACCTATAAAACCCATGAATGCAATGAGATTTCGCTGGAAGAATATAAAGTATGTCACAATTGAAAGCAACATTGCCAGGCGGGATTTCCAGCCATATGAACGGGTGTTGCCACTTCAGGGTCTTTATTCTATACCTTTTGAGGGGCATTTCTGAGTTTTCATAGAAGTCTCTGAATGTGGAAATACATATAGGACATGCATATTGAAACTTGAAGTCTGTCTACTCATGTGTGGTGTAATAAAACTAGACATTCTAAGGAATACAGCTATAGTGGGGATATAGTTTATCTTTTAAATTGTGGAAATTCTAAATAGGACTTCGCACTCTGCAGTACTTCTCATGTTACTACGTTAAGGATATTTCACACTTGTTATGCTCATTACTGTCTCTACAATTTCATGGTGATAAAATAGAAGATTATCTCCTGTAGTCATTTCCTTTTCAATTTAAGTGCTTTTAAAAAAAATAACTTCACCCACCATACTGTTATCTTTCTTTACTGCAGCTATACAGGAGATTAAGTTAAGGCTTTAAGGGATTCTTTTTAAGGAAGTTCTAAATCTCCCTTTATGATCAATATGTAGCTGCACTTCCCTAAGTAGAAATATTCTGTCAATCCCTTTCTGAAAAACATCGTGGCCCTGCTTTATTGGTATTAAATTGCATTCAGTTTCAAGTATCCCAGAAGAATTTTAATACTTTTATTTTTGGTCTGGACATGGATGTACATAGTACATTAATTCAAGTCACATTTGATACTAAATTTGTTGATGAAATGAACAGCAAGAGAAGACAAACATATAATAAAAAGAGATCTAGAGCAAGATAGCCAAATAATGTTCCTCCTTCTTAACATCATTTTGGATATATATGGAAAAATAGCTAAACACTGATTTCTAACAACTGGGAAAGATTTTATGCATGACTGACTTACAAAGAAACTTGCCACTGATATAAACAAAATAAGTGCACATGTATAGTGAAGAATAATATCAAGAAAAGTTTAACAAATGCCATTAATGTCCCATTGGTACCTAAAGAAATGATTGTCCCTTTCAAACTTAATACCATCTTCTAACCATGGCCTATCTGTTTAATCAATCTTTTATATCAATGCAGAAAAATTACATATATGGGGAGATATAGCCGTCTGAGAAGCCAGTAGTTTTAGCTCAGTTATAAGTAAGAATACGATAAGAATATGGGGAGGGTATAGTAAAACTTAATTTCATGAATGTAGGAGATGGATTGTTAGTCCAAGGCAAGGGAGAGATTCTTCACTGCAAAAGTGTTATAAAATATAAGTAAAAAAGGGTATGCTGTATGAGAACCTAATAAAGTGTGGTATAGAAAATATTATTATTGGGAGATGATGACCTCTATAGTTTAAAAATTAGTTTAAGTGATAATTTCCATATCTTTGCAAGTTATTTCTCTAATCTACATTTCAGTTTGGATACTTTGCTATCTTGTCATATCATTAATTTGTTATTTTGAAATGAAATTATTATAGACCTCCATTATAATTTACCCATCATCATTATTATAAAGTATAAAAATATACCACATATTTTCTTCATTGACCATTTCTTCTTGCTTCCAATTTCTTTATAGTATGCCAAAAAATTGAATGTGCCTCACCATGAAAAAAAATTGAATGTTCATTGCCACACTTAGATTTGGACTCTAAGAGTCAGACAGGAGCCTCAGGAAATGAATAAGAAAGTGAAGTTAACTATAAAAATCAGGAGCTCACCAGTCATTCACATTATTCTCCAATTAAAGTTTAATGCTTTATATACTCACTGAAAAGTCCAGAAATTCAACCTCTAATTATGAAATACAAGCTCTTATCCTAGCTCCAAACAATGTGTTAACAAAGAAACAGAATATCCTTAGAAATTGATGAGTCATGTATCATGCCTCACAATAAGAGCACAAAATGAGGAGTGTGGCTTTTTGCTTAGTTTGAGAGGTAGGTCTGAACCCAAAATACAGCCACTCATTTGTTTTCTTGTAGTTACATTCATACACACGTGCGCACGCACACGCACACACTCAAACACTCAAACAGCGCAAAGATGGTTAAAAAATAAATTACTTAAAACTTTAGACCTTCTCTCACCTCAGACTTTACTGTTTCTAAGCCTATGCATATTTATATTTATGATATTTATTGTTTTATTCTGTCAGTAAATAGATATATATCTTCATAGATATATAAATCTTTTTATGTGTATTCTTGTAATATTAAAATAGTGCTCACACAGAGCTGAGGAAGCTATACTGGGTTTCCAAATTAAGCAGGAAGATCATGGAGAAAAAGCTTGAGGTTATATTTTCCCACCTTTGTTCTCTACAATTATACTCAATTACCAATTTCTACTATTCTCTAAAATTAGACAAAAGAGGAAGGCAATCGAAGGCCAGTTGGTGCTCTATCTATTGCTGTTTCACATCTTAAAATGTATTTCTTTCTTCTTTTGTATCATGGATATATCAGATCAATATAGTTTTTGATATTCGAATGACCATTTATTTCTGTCTATGTAGGACAGTCCAAGTCACACTTGTGAAATTAAGTCTTTGAAAGCATTATGATTTAGCAAATCACTCCACTTCTCAGCACTCTTCAAGGCCCTTCCATCACCTAAGCATAAACTCAGAATCCTAACAGGCTTGCTATGGCCTGCCCTCCCTCCGCTTCCTCAACATGCAATGGGGCATGCCACTCTCTCTTGGCTCCAATCACATTAGTCTTTAGTCAGTATCTGAAGGACCTTGATGACATTGCATACACTTCTTCAGGTAAAATAGTCATCTACCCCACTCTATTTCTGAACAGTGACTTTCAGCTCCCTCCTGTTCACCAGATCCTGTGCCAGAATCTTTTCATTAAATGGCCTTATGGTGCCCTGCATTTTTCCTTGACAGCACTCTATGCACGTATTCCTGTGAATACTTGAGTCATATTTCTCTCTCCCATTACATGTCAGTTCTATAAAGGAAGGGGCTCCTCTTCTTCTTACTACTATCTTCTCAGTTTCTAAAGACAATTCTTGATGCATAGTTGGGTGTTCATGGCAACATAGGGCATCCTGAGTTCAAAATAGATTTCTAATTTGTGATCCAGGAGGCAGCAGTTTGATATCTCTTTCTTCTACCTTGCCCAGAGATAACAGAAACCCATAGTGTTGAAGTAATGCTGCCCTTGTCATAATTAAAAATAATGGATTTTCTTTCTAATGGAAAATAAACCTATTAGGGTCTATAACATTTTTATTATTGGAAATCTTTTCAGAAAGCATGGATAAGAATGATCACTACTTCCCCAAATTTTTGCATATTACGGTTCATACATAGGATGATAATAATTACGTGCGGGATCAGAGTAAATGGGCAAGGTAGCTGGGGTACACTGAGGGCAAAGGAATCTTGGGCACAACTGAAATTCATAAATATATAATAGAAGAATCAGAATCATCAAGTCCTATTCACTTTGTGCCTTAAATATTTATCTCCACTTCTTCTAGTCCATTACCATTGCCCCAGTTAAGGCTTTTATAATTCCTCACCTGTAATGTTTCAATTATCTTTTTAATAATGTCCCTGCATTTAATATTTCCATAACTCATTCTTCCTCCATACTTTCATCAAGTAATCTTTTATAGAAAATTTGATTAAGTCACTCCCTGGCTCAAAATTACCCAGTTGCTTCATTTCACCTCCAGCATAAAATTTAGAACTCCTTCTCAGCCACATAAGACTGGTGTTGATCCAGCACCTGCTTTAATCTACATCCTTAGCACTGCAGTAATAAGCCACAGTCCTTTAAGGGCCTTATAACATCTCATAAAGTGTTCCTTCTGATCAGATCGTATCTCACTTTATTTTGTAAATGCTTCCTTACCTTTCCAATCTCAGAATGAATGTTGCTTCCTCTGCTGTCTTGTTAGCAAAGTTAGCCACTTTATCTCCTAAGCTCTGTTATTGCCCATTGTATGTACCTTCACGAAGCACCTATGCCACTACATTACAATTATTTGTTCCTTCAGCAAACATGTGTTCTTATCTTTGCATCCAGAGCTTACCGTTATGCCTGCACAAAGTAGTTACTTGATATTTGTTGAAAACTTGAATTTAAATAGTATTCTTTTTAAAATTTTCCTCATTTTTATTTTACTTCTATTTTCTAAAACACTTATTTTCCTTAAAAAATCTTATAAATTAAAGAATCTCCAATTATCTGTTAGCATTATTTTGCTGTTTCATTTTTATTGCCTGATTAAAATGCTTTCAATTTTCTAGATATCTTTCTACTATCTCATTTGTTTACCTCGAGATACTTTAGTTTCTTTTCATTCTTCATTTACACCAAGTTTATCTAACTGGCTTTCCGACTCCCATGCTTTGACTGTGATACCTCACTCTTCTCCCCACTTTCTGCCCCTTCAATTTCCCTTTTCTCCTTGGTCATGGGAAACCCTTTGTTTTCTCCTTTTTTCACTTATTTTAATTTTTACCAAAGTTATGAAATACTCTCAGAAAGCAAATTTATACAGGAGTGAGCTTCCTTACTCATACTTATGAACTTCCACTTCCCACTTCACTTTCTACTCTTAAAAAATACACTCCATTAAAAGTTTCACAAGAATTAAGTTTTTTCATATTCAGTTATTAAAAGATACGGTCCCAATACTATATGTATACATGTATACAGTGTCTAAACAGTTCGAAGATGATAAAATAATCTATTTCATTGAATAATGAATGAATTTTAAAATCTTTTTAGAAATGTGTCTATTAAGGAGCTGCCAGACACAAATAGCAGATATTAAAAATGACAAATCAGTACTTGAAACCAACAATTGCTTACCTCCTAAAAGCATCAAATCATCTTTTATTTTAGATACAACCAATTACCAAAAATATCAAACATTTCATTACCATTTTTTAAGTAGTTTGGATTGTCCAGATGTTTGTAATCATGTGCAAAAAAAGCCTCCTGATTGTCTATATTTGGTTTCACATGGCATCATTTGAAAGTAGCATCCATGGTATGTAAAAATATTCCATAAGGCAATAATTTGGTGGGTGGTGACTTGAGGCTAGCCAATTCATTTGATTAGACTTTAGTACTAATGAGGCCTAGGCAATCAGTTTTGATCCACAATTGACCCGTTTGATTTAGTTAATTTCAATTAAGATTTCCATTTAGCCTCAGCCAATTTTCTTGCAAATATAAGCTTTTGGTTACAAAATGGATTGTGCCAAATGAATGATCAGTTGAAACTCCTATGATTATTCAAAGACATCATGCATATCGGTGCCGAAGTATGTTTATAAATGATAATGCTTTAATAATAGGTAATATTTTCACACCAGTCAATTCTCCCAAAGGAGCTATTAGAGCTCTAATCATTTAATAATATCTATTTTATATACCACAAGTATACCAATAAATGGAGCGAATGTTCTATTTACATTAGTACCAATTGAAAATTGAGTCAAATCACTAGGTCATTATTTAGCATCAATAATAATTTTAAAATAATTTGCCTGCCTTTTGATTAATATTGTATGTTTCTAATATATCATCACAGATATACTTGTTAATTTTTCTACAGGTTTCTTTTTTGCATTTATGGTAGCAAGATCAATAGCAGAAATGGAATGAGTGTCCACTATATGTGTTGGCCCCTAGGCGACTGACCTGTGGTACCAATAATCTCATACACCTTTATAGGTTAAGCTTTGTGAATCATGGAATGGTGATCAGATAGGAAAACTTACAGTGCATGTCAACATATTTCCTAAGCTGAAAAAGTACTAATAATACTGTTTGTACCAGAAGAACATGAAAAAAGCATTATTTTGCCCAGTTGGGGATACAGAAATTGACTAGATACACTAAATGACCTACTGACGATCACACAGTTGAACTGAGACCAGGTTGTTTGACTTTAAAATTTTAAGCCTAGCCGTACAGACTATTCTAGGTGCTCTATGAGTCATAAATGGATAAAGAGTATAAGGAACTACACATTTTGAATTTTAAATATCAGGTGCAATGGATATTTTTGTTTCATTGAAGCAATTACATTAGGTAACAATGCTGTAAGTCATTAGATTTTTTTGGGTAGAAGAAATGTAGAGAAATTTACACTGATTTTGAGAAATATTGTGAGCACATTAACATAACAAAATGTTAATATAAACAAAATACCAGTTTAGGAAAATCACAATATTATAGAAACATATCTAGCATTGCAGGCTGCTTCTTAGTACATCACATGGGAAATTAATTATATTAAAATGTTCAGTTTTCTGCTGTAACAGTTGTAGATGAATGAGTCTATGTAAGTTACAAATGATTTTTCAAACAGCGTAACAGTCACAGGGATTCTAAAAGGTTTGACCACGCACAGGTAAGGGATGTGAGCAGAAAAATGAACACTTTACAGGGCTAACTTTTGGAAAGGAGAGTTGACCTCTTTTGGGGCTAACATAACTTTGTTTTCAGATTTTTAGAGCAATGGAGAGAGATATTTTTCTTTTTTTTTAATTTTTCTTTTTTAATAATATCATTACCATTGCTCAATTTTGGCTTCTAGTGAATATGATTCTTAAGTAAGTCTTTATTCATTAAAAAGCCATTCATTTCTTATTAATAGTATGTGCTACTGTATGCCTAAGAGTTGGGTATACAAAGATAAAGGATACAGTTCCTGCCTTCATAGAATTTATAATCTGCTTGATGAGACACACAAAGGAGTAAGAACCCCATAATCCAGTGTGATACATGCTATGATAGATGTGAACCCTGAATGCTAACACAGTACAAAGTAAAAGAACATTACCCAGAATGGTGTGGCTAGGTTAGAGTTCTTGAAAGGGGGGATGGTTTTACTGAATCTCGAATTGCATTTAACAGGTTTTTAGACTGCCATGGGCCGATCTCAGATGATATCTTACACTGTGCTAAGAAGATTAGATGGTATTCTATTCAGGAAAGATTCTTAAAGTGCAGTGGCATGATGAGATTTTATATGTATTTTATAATTATCTACACTTATATTTATAAAAGATTCAAAGTAAAATTATAATGATTAAAATAATAAATGTCCATGTATCTACCACCTATTTAATAGAATTTTCAAACTGTAAAATTGTACAATATATGCTTTAGATTTCTTTTTAATTTTAGGAATAAAATATTATAGACACTTTTGAAGCTGCCTGTGTGACCATTCCCAATCCCTTTCCTTTCTCTCTCTCATGGTAACCATAATCCTGGATTTGATGGACATTTTTACTCCCATGTATGCTATACATATGTATTTATAACAAATATAACCCCATGCATACATTAATTGTTTAAAATATGTATAACATTAATGATATTTTTGTGTCTTCTTTTCTTATCCACATGCCTTTTGTCATACTTCCCTGGCAAGTGTCTCCCCTGTTATGATAAGCAGAAGTGATGATAGCATTCATTCATGTATCCATCTCAATTCTTAATTAAGTCCTTCCAAGTTATCACCATAAAAACTATTACCGACTACAAGTTTTTGATCTTGTATGAAGTTAAAAAAGGTTTCTTCTATTTCTAGCTGGCTGACTATATTTTTTTTGAAATTATAAATTATTTTTCTGCTTCTATTGAAGTGATCACATGATATTTCTTCTTTAATCTATTAATGCATTGATATTATCCTTCCTGCTGTGGCTCCTTGCTACCAAAATGACGATAATGACGGTATTTATCAGCAGGACTGTACAGGGCAACCACAGAGCACTGCGTGCTCCTGGCAATATGCTTCTCCCGTCACTGCAAAGCCACCATTGGCAGAATTAACAAGGATGCCAAGAAAACTTCAGTTGCCCCTGGCTAGTTACTGCCACCCACATACTTCCTTCCTTGTGAACACCATCTGCCAAAGAGCCCAGTTCTCAAAGGGAGGCAATAATAAAACTAATTATTCTCCTTCTCTCCAATAAGTGGCCCAAAATTTGATGTTCCTATTTAATTCAGTCACCACCAAGCCCAAGACTTCTAGGTTCAAGGCCATCACATATCTTTTGAACTCTTATTCAGTCATTTCTGTACCTCTCTTCACCTGATATACAGTCTCTCACTACTTCTGCATCTTTTTTTTAAAGATAACTTTATTGAAATATAATTTACATAACATGCCATTACTCCATTTTAAATGTACAATTAAATGATTATTAGTAAATTTACCAAGTTGTACAGCTATTCACATAAATCAGTTTTAGCAGATTTCCTTCCCGCTATTGAGACCCCTAATTCCCATCCCGAACTACTTTTCAAGCATGCCCCTCCCCTCCACAATGCTTACTGCATCCCTCAGATTGGGTCTACCCCCCCAACCCCCAAATCCCTGGTGAACACCAGCACCATTTGAGCACCATAGTGTTAATCAGTCAGTACCAATTTGATGGCGAGTATATGTGGACCCCATTCTTCCGGTCTTGTGTCACCTCACTTTGAATAATGGGCTCAAGCTCAATCCAGGAAAATATTAAGCACCTCTGTGTGGAGCTCAAGATCTGTCATTATCAAAATCCTTTTTCTAGTCTCTTTTTTGGAGGTTTCTTTCACCTCCTTTCTCTGCATGAAATCTGTCTGCTCTCTTAGACACTACTTACCTTGATGTTTTTTCAAGTACGGTTTTTCATTAGTCACTTATCTTGGAAGTTAGGGTAGCATCCTGTTTACTCCACTTTGTAATTTCTAATGTATTGTTGCTCACCCATTCCTTAATCCACACAATAGCTCTTTGAAAATTTATGTCCTCAGACTTTACCATCAATATCCCTTCTTGTGTTGGTAATATACTGGTATTCAGGTTGATAGCTCTAATCTTGAAGATCTTAGTATTTCTCTTAAAGACAGTACTTATTTTGTGATTCATAGTGATGCAAACATTCCCAATGACAATTCTTCCAGCATCTCAACCATCAGTTCCTGAACTCCCTCATTTCTGGTGATCTTATTCTTCCTTTCAGCTTGGCCATCCATGTACAGATTATACTCTAGTTCCTGTGACTACTAATAGCTGTATGCTTACCTTGTTCAGTTTAAAACTTTATACTCACAACACAAGACACTATCTTGTTTTTTTTGTACCTCAAATCCTTACCCTGAATCTGACAATGCTTTGGCCCCATTGTGACCTCCTATTCCAACCTCACTACATTCACTTTCTGCCACACTCATCATGGCATCAGCTCCTTCATTACCAAGATTAGGTTCAATGACGTGTATCCACTATTTTGATTATACTCTCAACTCCCTTGCTTCTTTTCCCTTCCACTGTAACCCACTGAAAAAAGAACCTAAACCTTGCTAAAACCTTCCAACTGTAAATCATATCACTGTCCATTCCAACTAGGAGTAACCAGTAGTCTAAATAAAATCCTTACAATTACTATAAGGATTATTACTTTATAGTACTTTATTAATAAGTATTCTTTTTCAATAAATTGTTGAGTTTGGAAACTTGAGGGCGGTGCCATTGTAAGTGGGTTCCCTGAGAATTAGCCCTTGAGACAGATTTTTAAAGTTGGTTTATTGGTGTGTGATTTTGGAAACAACACCTGTAAGGTAGTGACAGAAGCAAGATTGGGAGAGGGAGAAGTAGATGCAATGGAGGACTCAGCTAATCTCACAGGGTGCTGTGCAACTAGGTCAACCCTTGAGAAGTCATATTTAGGCAAGGTTCCTTTATATCCCCATGTCAAAAAGTCACTGATGAGAGCTACCTCCAGAAAAAGGTGTAAACTTGAGTGAAGCAGCAATCGTTGCTCAAGAGCAATTTATGGAAAAGGATTTAGCTGTGATATATCAAAAAGCAACTTTCCCAATAACTGGATGTCTAAGTGATTTGGTCCTGAAGGGTTAGAATTATGTCACACAATACAGTATCCAGTATAATCAACTACTTTATGACTTTGATACACTTTCTTCACTTAATAAGTCTATTCCTTCTGATAATATTTCCTAGGGAATCACGGTGGTTATCTTTTTCTAGGTAAACTTGTATAAGAAAATTAGTGGGATAAATAGAGCCCCCACCCGACACACATACACACACGTGCTACAACTGGCCATGGTTCCCTATAGGGGACTATCACCATAGTCAGTTAATGTAGTGCTGCCAGGTCTTTTCTCTTGACAATGCTGAACTTTACCACAGCACAGTGATCCTAGAAAAACATAATGGTTAAAAGAATCCTTCCACTCTCTTTTATTCACAGAAAATTTTTATTGCAAAGAACCATCCTTCCTGTATAACTCTGAGTTAATATGGAATCTCTGGAGATGGGTTCAGAAATCAGAATTATTTAATATTGACCTGTAAAAGAGATAGGTACCAAGGCAGCATTTTGGTAATACTGAAAAATAATTGAAAACAAGGTGAATTTCTACAAAGATAAGTATTATTAAATATATTATTGGTATATTCACTCATTGGAATATGATAAATAAAATCAGTGGATGAAAGCTACATGTGTCAATGTGCACAAAACTCAAAAGTATAATATTGAATGAGTAAAGCAAGTCAAATATGTGTACCATTTTTTAACACAAATGAGCAAATTATTGATTGTGGATACTTGCATATGTAGTAAAATATTAATAATAAAAAGTAGTCAGAAAATTTAAAAAATGGTCAAGATAATAGTTATGTCAGAATAACTATCATCACGGAAGTGTAAGAATAGTAGCTAGGTGCAGTATCTAAGGGATTCAATCTTATCTGCAGTATTTTACTAATTCTAAAAACTTTAATACATGTGTAGAAAAATATTAAGTTTCAATAAATTGAGTTGCTAAATGCAAGAGTATTCTTTATATTTGACACAGTTGGACATTTGCACACACACATTAAAAACAAAACCAAACCAAAAAGCACTCCTCAGATTCCCCGCAAAGATCTTGAAGAGCTGGATCATGAGGCCATTGTGTATGATGAGGAATGATGGTAGAGAAGAGGCTACAGGAACTGAAGCCCACCAGTAAGCAAGCATGAGGAATACAGTAACGTGAAGGAATATTCCAAACCCTTCTCTGAAATAAGGCACTTGCACTGCTTTCTAATAACACAAATAGCAATCTGTTCTCACACCAGGATAGACCACACATACACAGCAAAATCAAGGAGAAGGATTGTATCGTGAAAACAATCCTATTCAGTGAATTCCTAGTAACAACTTCAAAGAACACAGCACAAGTTATATGAGTTAGCTGGATGTTTCAAACAGAGATGAAATCAATGCCTATTGGTTCTGAGGAGAAAATGAAGACATAGTTAAAGTAATCTGATTCCCTCATTCATAAGTGTATTTTCTTTCTCAGAATAGCCCAAGAACATCATGGCAAACACTAATGCATCACAAAAATGAAATAATTTTAAACTTCATCATATTAATATATTTCATATCATTGACCTTTCTGAGAATGCTTTATTTTCTGGTTTTGTAATACTATTGAACATATTGATGAATTAAGAAAACTCTAGTAATGAAACAGATGAATACATTAGGAAAAAACAAAAATTTGTTTTTTTGGGAGGGCAGAGAGGAACTTCCCTAATAGACTAACTGGAAATCAAAACAGAAAAAAAAAAGAAAGATTTTAGACAACAACATTAGAAGACTTTAAATAAAATAGCACCACGGAATAATGAGTAGAAAGAACACAAACCTAACACAAAAGCCTCCGGTAACTTAACTTACCTGGAAACCTAAGCACAGGTTTCAGCATGAGATACTGTACATTAATATATTAATTTTAATATGCAGCCCAATGGAAACTAATTTGCATGCTATAATTACCTTTCCAACTGTCTTTCATGAGATAAATACACAGCCATTAGCAAAACTTTAATGTATCACATTTTCCTACTAAATAAATTTGCTTTACGATATTGCTTAATCTTTGCAAGGAAATGGCAAAACCCCCTTACGCTTCATTAAGCACTAAGAATTGGGAATATTTGGAGTTTTGATTTTATTGTGAAAGAATTCTTCATAGCAGTAGCTAAATTAATGGCATTGTTTTTCAAATAGTTGCTGCACAATGACTCACATCTTATTAAAATTCTTCATTTTAGTTAAATTAGGTGAAGTCAGCTTCCTGGCAATCAAGATGAGAAATGATAAGAGCAGAGGAAATGCAGAGGAAGATTATTGTGTGTACTTAATTTATCTTCTGATATGTTAATTCCTATCATTTCTGAGAAAAGTGGGGTATCAATCCACTTACATACAAATAGAAGTGCAAAAAAAAAAAAAAGAAAAGAAAAAAAAATGTTACCGAATCTCTAAGAAAAATTGAAAAACTTCCAGAAAAATGTAAATACTGGAGGAAAAAAATGTAAGTTTGAATAGAAAGTTTTTTTCCATAGGCAGAAATCAAAGAAAATAGGGCTTTTAGAGGTGACCTAGATCACAAGCAACTGATGTCAAAGTTAAAAGAAATGCTATTTTGACAAATTCTGCTTGCCTGTTAACAGACCTGCCACATTATCTAACCACTCTGCATTTCCACTCTCATCTACGCTACAGAAGTCTAAGTGACCTATGTTCTGGTTCAGCTGGCACAGTTACCATTACCAATGCAAACAAATCAACACGGACTCTCACTTCTCTCTACCTGTACCTTTATACTCATGAGCTATGTTCTCCTCTACCTGCTCCACTGGTTGAAATCCTCCTATGCTCTAAGGCTGAACTCAAATCCCTGTTATTCTAAATGCCTTTCTGGACTATGCGTTCTTAGAAGAAAACTTATTCGTCTGATAGATGTAAGAACTTGTTATTTACTTTATTACTCCTGTCAGCAACCAGGTCTTTGCCCAGTACATAAAAGTGTTTAATAAATAATTTTTTTCATGGAATGAAATATTCTAGTTAAATAAAATGTATTTTTACCTGAGGGTCAAAATATAGAAAACAGTATACAAAATCACTTTTAGGATGTAGCCCATAATTATAATGGTTATTATATTGTGTAACTGTTATGTAGAAGTTTATGTCTTTCCTATTGACATAAATTACTGGGAAATGTTTGCTCTCCCACCTTAGTTATAGCTGCATAAATGAGTGGGAAGAAGCAGAGAAACTGAAGGCAACTTACAATAAATATGCCTTTTGTGTTTTATACTTAAGAATTTATTTTGTTAAGGAAAAAAATAACCCTGTGTTTTTAGGCAAATCACTTAGAAGACAGCCATGGATGGTGAGGTCATTTTTCTAAATTGTTTATGTTTATTTTTGCTACCTTGTTTCTATTTCTGTTTTAAGTAATTAGGCCATATTGGAATAGCACTTCTGAATCTTCAATTAGCCTGAGATTATTCACTGTAGTTTTAGGGGTACTATGATTTTCTGTTTGTATGAATAAATATTAAAAAATATCTATTATTAGAGCAAACAGAGAATGCAAGAAATTTAGCAATAAAGTTCAGTGCTGCTTCTCTTTTGGATAAAGAAAGATTAAGAGACTTCACAAAAATCATACCCAGATGAGCTGTGGCTCAAATTATGTTTCCTGACTCTTTCTGCTAGAGCAGGCTGCAGATCATTCATGTAAAGAAATGTTTTCATTTTTTGTTACTATCTAATTTCATGCTTTTTTTTTCTCAGTCTGGAAAGGTAAAGTCATTCACACTCACAACTATCTCTTTTTATGGATATCTCTTCTACACTAGAGACTAGTATAATATTGAGATTAATAATGACGATACTGGAATCAGACCACCTAGGTTTGAATCCTGGGAGTGCACACTCCCGCTTTGTAATTTTGCCCAAGAACATACTTTATGGGATTGCTCATAGTAATATAATTAAAAAGACAAACTATTTAAAGTTTGACTTAGATATTTGAACACAGTAAGCACTCAATAAATATTATTAAAAGTCTAGATTTTTTCCTAGGTTTCTTCAATACCTAGTTTTACATTTAATTTTTCCTCTGTCTTAGAAGTCTCTTGAATCAGTCCCCATTTTTCTATTACCACAGTCAATTCTTTGGCTTACAGGCTCTGTATAATCATATGTAAATTATTGCAACAATTCTCTAACTAGTCTAATGTACCTCCCCCTGCAATCTAGTCTTCCTCTCGATAATGTAGGGATAAGACAGAAATTGAAAGTGCGGAGAACCTGAGGACAGCTACTCTGAACCACCCTGGACAAGGAAGTCACCAGTAAATTGTTGGCCTGGGACCACCGGAGGATGGAGGAATTACTAAGCTAGATGCCTTACAAATTGTTTATGCTTACCTCTCTGTGACAGTAATTTATGATTAACCTTTATAGCCTGACCTCAAGACAATGCTGGTCACATACGAGGTTTCTGAACATTTAAAAACATTACCGTTGCCCCATAAGGGATCCCCCCTTCTGCTTAGGAATGGACTCCTATTCTATCTATGGAGTAGGATCTGTTGTCTGTCTGTCTCTCTCTCTCAATAAACTTTCTGTTGTTAGTTGGCTTGTTCTGGAGTTCTTTCCCAGTGCCAAGCCAAGAACCCACTTGGTGAGCTCAGGGAGCTTTCCTCTCTTCATTGTGATACCCCTTGCATCCCTGCTGCCAGAATGCTCTTTCTAAAAGGCATATCTGACGTCCAGTGAAGATGTAACAGAAAATTGACATTTCAATAGTCTACTCTGCCTCAAACACTTAAAAGTGATACATAAAATACACAAAGAGAATACCAAAGAGTTACAGCTCATCTAAAAAAAAAAAAACGAATCATTTAAGCTATTGTAAAATGGACAAAAAACGCCAAGCTCTGACCTGGGCTGACATGGATCTCCTGGTTCTTGGGTATGAACGCTAGAAGTGATTTTAAGGCCATTGCTGGAGGCTATGCCTCCAAAAGGGCTTCATAGCCTTCCTTCCTCAGAGCTGAGAATTATGTAAAGAAGCTAGATTCTTATCTGGTGTTGAGATATCTTCAATGCAAGCACGGTACAGGAGGCTCCAAGCACTATTATAAGACCTGGTTGTATACTGAAATTTGAGAACGTGGGGATAGCCCTAACAAAATATTCTGAAAAAATCCTCCCACTTAAAAACACTTAGAAGTGCTGGATACTACATAACAAACTTCCTTCAAAATGCATAGCAGCTCTCTCTCCCGCTCTGTCATGCATAAGCATGCACACACACAATACATATAGGAAAATCCCCCAAAGTCAAATAGAGAGATGACTGTAGAAATCAGGGGAGTAGTAAAAATTATTTTGGAGCTGCTAGGCTGGAGGTTACACAGATGAGAAAGGCACAATCTTTGCTTCACAGAGTTCACTAACAAGGGTGGCAATGGAAGGAGATGAAATCGATTCATCATTTTATGTAGTGATTGTGGTTATGAGTGAAATACACAGTAATTGAAGCAGAGGGTGCTATTCTAACAACTGATCTTTCTAATTATAACCACCACTATAGTAACACCACCAATCATTATAGCTAAATGCATTGAGTGTGTTCTCTACACTAGGTACCATTTTCAGTGTATTACAACTAATCTTAACAACACACTATGAAGTGGGTGCTATTGTTGTCCTCACTTCACAAATGGGGATAATAGCATGAGTCAGGACTTCTTGATTTTGATAGTTGAGGGGAGAGAGAGGACAGGATAGGAAGGTGGCCCATCTGTCTAGCTATCTAGCTATATTTATATGTCTATCTATCAACTCTCATGGGTGAGCTGCAAGTGCACAATGACCACATAGTGAATTATACCTTTTGTTTAACACAATATTTCAGTCTATTTTATTCAAGAGAATGCAATTTAACTGCTTACTCTTTATCTACTCCTCTAATGACATACTCTTAAGATACTGAACTAAATGACACTCCTGTATTTCAGGGCACATGGCTAGCTTATTGCCCTATCTTCTAAAGGATGAACTTGGTAGACAGCAACTACTGAAAATCAAATGCTACATGGCAAACAAATTACCTCTGTATAGTAATCTGCTGATGAATTAATTGCCTTTTGTGTGTTTCTGTGTGAACTGTCAGTCCACAGTGGCATATTATTGGGAAGAGAGAGAATAACGGGTTTCATAAACCTTTCAGGAAAAGTTTCTACTCATTGCTTAAGTGGAATGTTCAAAAGTGAATATCACCTGCTCTTAATAGAGACAATAATTAGAGCATTTTTAAGGTAAAAATAATCATTCATCACAATTATTACTTTCCTGTATTTCCTTCAACGTGTATTTCTGTAGAGCACCATTGTTCTTTGTTCTATGAAATAGAAATTCTTATGATACTCTGTTAATATTAACAGTTTTCTGAAATGTTTTCCTCCGTTTCATTTATTAATGTAATGGACAATTAGAAGTTCCCAGACTGTATTATTCGAACACCATGGCACACAATTAAACACTTTTGAATATTAGGTAGTCTTTTGGATACAGAAGTCTTTTTAGGGTTTGACTGCTTTCTCCTGTCATCATCACAGGCAGTGAAGTAGAGTGAAAGGGTTTGAGATTTGGAGTTAGGCAAGACTGGATTGCACTTTAGATCCACTGATCACAGTCTGTGTGATAAAAGCATTTCTAAACCTCTGCTGCTCAGTGGAAGGCTGCTGGGAGGGTTAGGTGAAGTCATGCTTGTGAAAGCAATACACACTTCCTGGCTCTTCAGGATATAACACATTTTTTTTCCTTCAATTTAGCTGAGATTTGTTCTTGTAAAGACAATTGTTTTAAAAGTTTAATTGTTATTATAAAATACAGTGTTTTTGATGGACAAAAGATGAATAGTTCATATTGTTTCACACTAAGTAATATTTGACTCATGTAATAAAATTTTACATTATTCTTGAAATCACTGCAGTATTCTGAAAACAATTGTTTAATGTTTTAACAAATAAACGAATGAAGATTTATGTGATCTAGAAATTTAATCAATGAAAGTATTACTATAGAGCTGCCAAATATGCAATGTACTTTGTGTCTCATTTCATTAATCTTTGACATTGTGAATATTGACTCTTAATACATGTATAGGGAATTTCCTATTTTCACAAATATGTGTGTGTGTTTAGGGATAGGGTGCTTCTGTATAAACCATGGCTTATGAACCTTTATAGTATAATGAATGAATGCAGAGAATCTGGTTTACTTATGTCCTAGGACTTGCAAACTGAGGCTTATAATCAATATTCTCTTAATTACTAGAAAAATCATGTAATTCTGGATATATTTCAGAGGATTTCAAAAATTCTCTTTTGGTAGAAGAATACTTCACTTGAAATCCTAAGGAATTCCCCTGCCACACACACACACACACACACGCATCTGTGCACATGCTTATTTACATAAACGTACAGAACTGCTCTGGTTGAAGAATGACACAGAGCTCCCCTCCCCATTTAAATTCCTTTTGCACTCTTAACCTTCTCCCTTTCTTCTGCTTGTTGTTACCTAAAAGATTCTAAATAGTCCTGGATGATCTGTGAAAAAAGGTTAAAAACTAGTTATTTATTTTACTTCCTCCAGCCATAAAATTGATTAGTCATTCAGTTCTATAAAATGATATGTCATAAATAGTTTAGCATGATTTTACATTTCAAAATAATATAAATAATAAAAAACCCTACATAAAACCAATGAAATTAAGACAAAAAAAAAGTGTGAATTTCCCCTCCTGTAGTAGCTACTGTGGGGGAGAAAGGAAAACTTTCCCTTTATCCCTTTATCACTGAAAGATCAACTCACCATATGGCAGATTAATAAGAGAAAGAGATTACAAATTTATTTATCCTGCACATGGGGAGAGTCACAGAGTGATCACCCAATATCCCAATGGGATCTGGAAGTTTACATACCCTTATTTTATTAATAGATAGGAGAGACAGATGAGGAATATAGGTAATTGTTTTAGGGGCAACAAATTGTTACTAGAGAGGATGAATAGATACTTGGGAGAATGAAGGGATGGGGGAAAACAGATTGACTTGTAAATGGTTCCCTGTGGAAATTAAATTAACCTGAAAGAAAAGGTATTATCTTTAAAATAGGTTAGGACAGGTCTGGTTGAATTCTTTTTTTTCTAATTTTTTCTTTTATTCATTCATTCATTCATTTTAGAGACAGAGTCTTGCTCTGTAGCCCGGGCTGGAGTGCAGTGGTGAGATCACAGCTCACTGCAGCCCGGAACTCCTGGGCTCAAGTAATTCTCCTGCTTCAGCCTGCCAAGCAGCTAGGCTCACCTTCTGGTTGAATTCTTGATCTTCTTTCTTGCAATATATTGGGATAACTGGGAGAGGGAAGAAAGACAGTTGTCCTTCTTAATGGGTCTGTCTGGTTTTATACAGATAGAGGGAAAGCCCCTTCCAATGCCTGTTGATCTCTAAGGGCTTTTAATTCAAAATATTATTTACACCTAGAAGTAATATTTTGGGGTGAAATTTTCTGGGCTCCTTCACTACAATAAAACTTGAGGGACCAGAGTTTCATAATAAATTCAACTGCAGGATATAGAAGTGTCAGAGTATCCAAAGATGATGATCCTATTACAATTTAAGCATAAAACATTACTTCTTGGCTTATTAAAATTGATGGAATTTTAACTAAGCAGTAAAAAATTATCTTAATTTTAAGGTATCTTGAAGAAAACAGTTATATATTAATATTTAACAAAAATTTTAAACATTATGATGTCCAATGTTTTTTCTAAAATGATAGAAATCATTCTATGGGCAGTGTACTTAGGTGAACTCTATTATTAAAAAAAGAAATTAAAGCTGTTGAAGCATTACATTGTGAGAAGTAGTGAAACTTCCATGATTCATATGAACATGGGTTTATTTTCCAAGTCTTTCCCTGGCCTCACGTTTTATAGGTGAAAAACTAGTGTATTATAACTCACTTTATCACTGGGAAGTAGAATGGAGCTCAGTAAGATTATTTCTGGCTTTTCTTCATTAAGCATGAAGTTAATAGTATGTTATTACTGAGTAATCTTTAAACAATTGCTCAATTAAAACCATGAGCTTGATAGATATTCTATTAAATCCATATTTAACATTTATGAACACAAGTAGTTTGCATTAATCTAGGAAAATTCATACCAGATTTGTGAATTAACATATTTAAACCCAAGCTAATAGGTAGGTTAAATTTTGTATATCAATTCTAATTAATTCATAGCAAATGGAACTCTATGTTGAGAAATTCTTAGAGGCCTAGACTAAGGAAATAATATGTCTGTCTAGGGCATATAATAAGGAAATATTGGCAGATATGTACCTGTTTTAAAAAAAATTGCTGATGAAGAAAGGCATTTATCTCAGTTGTTTGGAGATATATATATATATATATATCTCACACTCTTATATATAAGAAAAATGCTGCTTCTTTACTATTATTTTTATAGCTACCTGGATATTTTCTTCAAGAGTATGAAGGAGTTCAGGAAATTTCACCCCAAAATATGACTGCTTGTATAAAAAATATTTTGAATTAAAGGTCCTTAGAGATCAACAGGCATTGGGAGGGGTTTTCCCTCTATCTGCATAAACCAGTTGGACCCCATCAGGAATAATCAACCTTCCTTCCCTTCCCTGTTATCTCATTATATTGCAGGAAAGAAGACCAAGAATGTAACCAGACCTGGCCCAAATAATTTTAAATATTATATAATAATAATACCTGCCTCTCAGGTTAATTTCATTGCTAAGAGAATCACTTACTAGCAATCTCTTTCCCCCCATCCATCTATCCTCGCTAGCAACCATTTATTTCCCCTAAACAGAATTGCCTATATTTCTAATCCCCACTTCCCTCTGAAAGAAGGATATAAAAATTTTTGGACCTCATTGGGATATTGCATAATCACTCTGTGATTCTCCCCTGTGTCAAGACAAATAAACCTCTTTCTCTTCTTAATCTTCCTTAATTGTGAGTTGATCTTTCAGTGAACTTTCTGGGGAAAGAAGAAGTTTCCCTTGGCCCTCACAAGTGAAAATAATTTTTTGCTTAACACTTAATTTAAAACAGCTACATTTGAGTTATGACTAAGATTAAGCTCTTAAGGCTCCATGGACTTTTCCAATGAAGTTCTTAATTTGAGATTCACAACTTCTTTCTTGGTAGGAGTAATTATTTATTATTTGTTTTGGGATTCACTGTGTGCATAATAAGCAGGGGCTTTTTGTAGTGGAAATGTGTTTGCATGTGTGTATGTATGCACTTAAACACACACATGCACACACATGCTCATGGACATGACAAAACTATTTATTTAGAGTATAGTTGTTTATTTAGAATATCAGTATATGTTTGACACTGCAGTGGAAGAAAATAGGAGGTTATGCAAGCCATGGAGGTCTACTTTACATCATTTTCCTTTATTAACCTTTTAAGGAAAATATATTAAATTTATTTTTTTGAAGTCAACTATTCTAAATAGGTGTTCTATAATGTCCCCATGGTTCTTATAGTAGGTGTTATGTTAAACATATCATGACATAGAATTTTATTTTTTTATTTTCCCTCATTTTGGCAAAGTTAACTTTGTAGGAAATGTGTTCAAGGTTCCTGTAAAATTCATTTCTGCTGAACCAATTATGACTGTGCTTTAAATTCATCTATTTCATATGATCAGATATATTGCTACAGAAGCTTTCTTTAAGTTTCAAAGCTGTTTGTATTCAGATTCCAGATCCACTGGTCCCAAATAATATATAATTTTAGGTAAATGGCTTAAACTTGATTTATCTAATCTGTAAAATGTGGATGATAATAGTAAATTCTCCCCACTCATAAGCTATCATGAGGATTAAATGAGATGATCAATATAAAGTGGTAATCAGGATTTGGCATAAAGCAAACAAAGACATGTTTGTAATTATCATAAGGAAAACCTTTCTTCCTAACTCAGAAGCAAGGCAATGAATTTTCAATGTGAAACTTTTGAGTTACAGTTTTCTATGTATTTTAAACTGTTGAGAACTATGGCCAATAGTTTAGCTCCAGACCTCAGATTCACCCTCATATTTATTTATCTCCTGTTTCATGGGATAAATTTTCCCTACTGTGTTTCAAAATCATGACATTTCACAATAAGAAGCTTCCTCCTCTATGCCACCTAAGAAGATTGCAGTAACAAACATCATTATTTGCAAAATTATATTTGGCAGAAAATACTATATATAGTATACAAGTTACTTCAGAAGCAGTTACTGAAATACTCCAAAGTTATCTGATTTTAGTGATAATGAATTGTACATTTTAACAAATTGTTGTGTTGGCTTTTAGGCTTTTAATGAACAAATCCCCAAACAATCATTGATTTTATATTCAGAACTAGGGTTCCCTGACTTTTCAACTCCCAGAAACCTTTGTTTAATGATCCTCCAGTGTTATCTACTCATAAACACACCTTAAGATTATCTTTTGACTTATCTGTCCTTCTAAAGGAAGACAATAAAGCATTAATAGCGGCTTGCTATGGCTATAAAGAGGTCCTAAATCCTTTAAACAAATGGTTACAATCTCATTGTCTCATCTACTTATTGGTGCTATAGCCTCCTGTCATCTGAGTGCCGTTGAACTTGCAGTGTCTCAGAGTCACAGATAAGCTTTAAAGAGTAGAGATAACTTTTATTTGTTATGGGCAATAAAACCAGAATCTCCACTGACTATCTGACAGGGAGGTATCTGACCATGCAGATCTAGTCAAGCAGAACACAAATCGAAATAGTGTCTGAAGGGCAAGGTACTAGAGACATAGGTGGTATAAAACTTACACAGTAAAATTATATGGCAATGAGAGAAAATTAGGGAACAAGGAACAGAGGCTAAACTGATCCTGTCATGAGAAGTTGCACTAGTAAACATAAATCTTCCCATAACACTTTCTGATAATGTCTCCTCAACCTATTTTTATTGAAAACAAATACTGGTTAGCTTTATATTTCTCAGCTCTTTTTTCTTGTATACATTGTCATTGTGTGGTTTACATATTCAGTCTTTATAAGGCCAACATGTAAATAAACTGTGAATTTTCCTATATAAAATATTAAATCCAGTCCTAGTAACCAATTACAGTTATCAGTGGCTTTTGCCATTAGGCATTTTTCATCTGCCTGCCCAAGATGCTCTTAAATTAGTGCAACCATAACTTGTAGTTGTTTAACACCTGTAAGTTTTTTTTTTCCCCCTTAGGAGATGAACCTGAAGATATGACAAGGAGAATTAATTACAGTTGCTTGAGAACAAAAAGGTCAATGAATCTATAAATATGTCAAATAGATGTGATATTTATGATATCATTTCATTTCAAAAAACCTAATTCTCATTGAGAAGAAAATATATTTATAACAATATAATATTAATATATAAATATGAATTATTATTTAAATTTCTAAGAAATTAGAATTTTTCCAGTGCATATTGTCTAACAAGGCAAAGTGAAATGGATCTTTGACTTCTTCGTAAATCTTTCTAATCAAAATCCGAGAGCAGAGAGAATACATTTTTATTTGCTTAAATTATTGGTTAATCACTGAAGGTCTCAATTTTACCTGGTGAGACTTGCATAGAGTCACAAAGGCCTTTTTTTATGCAATTTTTTTCTCAGTTTTTTTCTCCAGATAATACCTGGTTGGGGGTTTGTGGAACAACAACAATAAACAAAAACTATCTCATGTCTGGTTGCAGTCCGAAATGTCAGTTCTTGGTATACTCTTGGCCGAAGAATGACTGAACACACTGAAAGCAAGGTAAGCATGAAAATGAGGTTTATTGAGAAGAGAAAGGTAGGATTACAGAGCAAGAACAGGATACAGGTTTACACAGTGAGAGCAAGACATATTCACCACAGACGTTGAACGGATCCCTTGTCATGACAAAAAAAGGCCTTGCTTATGGTCTTGTTTTATAGTGTCTGGATTGGACCCTCCACGTGGCTTAGATGTCACCATGGAACCGCTTTGACTGGACAGTTGGCAGTTAAAAGACCTGAGTCTCACTGCGCATGCGGATCTCCCATAAGCCTCTCTGAAAGCTGGTTGTTCTAGGTCACTTTCCAGAAGCTATGGTACCTATGCTGTTTGGCCCGTGCGCTAGAGAGTCCTCTGCCTTCTTTTGGAGTTGGTGTCCTAAGTTCTGACTGGCACAGTCATAGTGTGTTCCGTGTTTCCCCAGGTATGGTATTAGCCTGCCTTTTCCCCAGGAGGGCCCGGAGGTCCCTAGCTGTCTACCTAACACTTCTGGAGGAGATCCTGACAGCTACCTGGAGTTGCAGCCTGTCTATACCTCCTTTCCAGCTCCATTGTAGACAGTTTTGTCTGATGACTTTAATTTTTATTTCCTTGTCCTGCTTCTTGGGACAACTTCCACTTGTTGCCTCAACAAAGATACCACTCTAACTCACATCTGCTTACCGTACGTAGTGCAGGTGCAAATTAGATCCAAAAGATCACTAAAAATCTGAATTTGAGCTTATGTTCTAAATACATGTCTGGAACCTAGCTCATGTCTTTTATTCCTTTCATGTCTATAGCTAACCTCAATATTTCAACAGAACAAACTTTCTCTTTCTTTTCTTCCCTTCTTTTTTTAATCTGACTTTCAAAATGTGCAACCCTTTTTCAGTTATTTGATACTCAAATCTTCAGCAACCCCCAATACTGCATTCCCTTTTCAAGTTTAATCTCTCTAAAATCTCTGGATATGTCATTTTTGGTAATGAGAATTTCTTTTTTCAGGTCTTTTGCAAGCTGACCCCCTTAGGAGAGCAAATATTTTAATTATTAAATAAAATGAAGTTTTCATGGAAGCTTTGGTCTTCTCTTTGACTGCATATTATTCTGGTTTTGTTCATTTCTTTTTTCCTTTGTCTTTTCTAAGTTTTTTTAATAAATAATTGAATAAATAATACGGTTATTACATATACGGTACTCTCAAACACAGTGCCTTTTAAAAATCTATCCCACACGTAAACTGCTTTACAGTAAGAAACAAAAGTGAGGAATTGTTCTAAACTGATATATTCTACTCCATGAATGTGACAACCTTGATCATCTTCTAAGAATAGCATTCAGATCATCTGGGATTTTGCAGCCTCTTATCCCACTGCATGCTTTATAGATTCTATGATTGAGGCATACTGAGCTGCTCAAACCTGACACACATTCTCGTGCCTCCATAATTTCTTTCATGCACATCATTCCCTGAGTATGGAAAATGTACCTGTCATTTAAATCTAAACTCAAAAATCACTTCTCTGAATCAAGTGAAAAAATTATGTGCATCCTTTTTATTAAGCTCCTATTAGATTTTTGCCCCTGTTATACAGACATTTTATTTGCCTTTGGAGTAGAGTCGGCTGTTTTCACGTGTGTCTCTGCTATTGTATCACAAACTCTAATCAGAGATGACCTACCAGCCTAGAATTGGGCTTTGCCGTTAGTAAATTATTTAATTCAATAAAATGCTCAAATAGAACACAGAAATAAACTGGTAGGTATTATATTCTTTTCTTGTTTATGTTATTTTAAATATATAATCATCTCATTCATTAGGAAATATTTAGCAATTATTATGCCCAGCCACTGTATAAGTCATTGTGGATAAGATTAATAACGCAGTTTCTACCCTTAAGGAACTCAGATTTTAGAGAAAATGATATAAAAAAAGCATGAAGATAGAAATGTGCACTTGGAAATATAGAAAAACAATGTGAGGGCAAGTCTCTTGCCTGTGATGAATCAGGGAATGTTTTTAATGTTGAGTTTGAGTTGATGAGTTAATGAGGAAGTAAAGGGCATTCTAGGTACTGGGAGATATAGTCCAAGAAAGAATAAAAAACTTAAAATAGCACCGTGTAGACACCATGGTTGACAGCAGTTATTTCCATCTTGTTTGGAGCAGTCAGTGGTAGGGGATGGTATTAGATTAGAGAAATATGTGGGCACCATAACATGGAGTGCCTTGAATTTGTTGTTAAGAAACTTGGAATTGATCATATAGGCTAGAGATTTCCCAAATGTTCTCTATAAACTCTACAAGATGCTGACAGGAATTCATTAAAAGGGATTTCTCTTTTCATAGATGTTTGGGAAAATCTCAGGCTGGAGAAAATAAATTGAATAGGTGTCCTCACTGCAGGACTTTCCAAAGTTTCAATATGCTAATATGTTTTGTGATTATACATAAAAGAAATCTAATATTCAGCATTTCACAAACACATTTGTCCCACTTGTATGTATTTGCTGTTTAATGAGCACCAATCAACTTCCAGATATTTAGTATTCTGTGACTGGGAGGACACACTGATATAAAAAATGAGAAATCATGGAGGAAGAGATTTGAGTTGTGAATAGATTGCTACGATAGTGTTTGGAGACTAGAGAAGAGATAGAAGGGTAAAAGAGATGAGAGTAATTTTGTGGAAGTCCAACAAGGCATGAAAGTCCAAACTAGTGTTGTAGCAGAAGGAATGAAAGGAGAAGACATATTTGAGACATTTCTAGGCAGTAAAACCAATAGGAGTGTAAAGTTAATTGGATGAAATGGGGAAACAAAGTTCAAGAATGATGCTCAGCTTTCTAATTTATATGAGTGGTTGAACATGGGTTGCCAATGATGAGACTATGGAGGTAGAAATTTGTTCAGAGGAGGGAAAGGCCATTTTTGTTTTGGAAATGTTAATTGTGAGTTTTTAGTGGAAATCCAGGTAGACATATCCAGTTTACTGTGAAATTTAAAACTCAGAAGCTTAGCAGAGTGGTATCAGCTGGAAATAGTGTTTATAGTCACCATAATATCTGTGGAAATTATCAACTATCAAAATGATATTTCTATTGGTCCTTGGTTGCAATGTATTTATCTTTCTTTAATAATGACAATTAGGGACAATAAAATTTGAATTAAATAGCATTTCTTAGTAGTTTTTTTTTTTTAAAAAAAAAAACATTTGTGATTATCTTCATTTTGGAGACAACTATTTAAGTATTCTGATCAATACAAGCACTATTAAGAAAGTCAAATACCAAAAATAGACTTTATAAAAAGACTAAGCCTGGGTATCATGGGTTTAGACTTCTGTGGTTTTTCATCCAGCTTGCTTGAATTACACCTAGAGACCTGAGAGAGTCTCATTAGATGCCCTTATATAGGTGACTGAAGATGGAACCAAGAGGAGTTAATTGTAGTCAAGTGTAAATGAGTCCTGACACACTCATTACTGGCCACATCTATCCTGAGGGTAAAAATCTAGTTCCAACTGTGGTCCAAGGATGACAGATTAATGAAGGATGAGTTATTGGTACCAACAATTCCTTCTTCATACACTACACTTCTTTAAATATTTAGAAGATGTTAAGTGTAGTAATCTAGATTCAGTAGGTTTGGAAATTTCAATATGTTTTTCTCATCTCCTGTTTCCACTAGAAAACATCATTGCCCATCTGGAATAAGTATGCACATGCTGATTTAATACTTCTGTTGGATTAGTAACACTTATTTTATCCTTGGCCCAAGTCAGTATGAGAATAAGTAGAGAAACCTGTGTAATTTATTAGAGCTCCAAATTCTATTTTTTAGAAAACAGCTTATTTTCATAGTCATTTAAAGCATCCATGAATTTGGAGCTTCGCATTATAACAAAAGTGCTTTGTGAGAAAAATGAACTCATCGTGTAATACCTATAAAAATAAAGAAGTGAAAATGATTAGAGACTGAGATTAATGAAAACATTTTCTCTTAGATCAATTTTAAATATTTTAAATTATTTTTCTATTTACTTATACTATAAAAGTGACTTATTTAAGGATGGAAAACAGTTGATTTCAAACACAGAGTACAGATATATTTTTAAAAGATGAAAAATTAGGGATAAAGAGAAAATAATTGTTTGAATATTATATTGAGCCAGAGGTAAAGTTTAATCCCTTGAGATCCATTGATGTTAGTTCTGAACATAATGGAGAATTAGCAAGTGTTATTGACTATGTTCACCAAATCCAAATCTGCAGATGACAAAGAATGGGAGGTGGACTGATGTTTCAACACAAAGCTGTGTGCATCCTGGAGAATACTAAAGTTAGTTAGATGATTCTGTAAACAAACAGAATTCTAGGTGTCAAAAGTGAGTGAGCCTTTGATGAAGCTTAGACTGAGAGGGTGATGTTTTTCACTGTGACATTTTCTATTTCGAAATTACTCTGGGAAGATCACTAATGACCCCATTACACTTAGAGGCTAGAAAACTGCAGTAGCAGCATCCCAGCATCAATCAGAGGGAATTGGTATTTTGGGGGTAATGCTGTAGCCGGCTAGGGTAAGGAGCATACAATAACAAGCACAAAGGGCTACACAGCTCTGAGTATTTCCTCCACTTACACAACCACAATATTTAATAATCCATAAGGCATAATATCTGACCGGTCAGAGCAGACAAGGGCTGTAGTGTTGATCCATGAGGAAATGCACTATGTCTCACTCGCGACTAATACAAATGGTATAGCTGGTCATGGAGATCCTGTCTGTGCCAGCCAGGGATCCTTTACTTGTTGAATAGTGAGAGAGTTTCTGAGTAACTGGGCAAATGGGGGCTCAAAACAGCATCTTTTTACCAATTGCTATCACACTTTACCAATTGGTATAATTGTTACAGTTCACACCAGCTGAATGAGTCTCACTTCTACTTCAACCCAAACTCCCCTCCATCCCCAACTCAGTAATCTAGCAAATTACAACAGATATATTATAATAAAAGATCAGTAGCTGTGGAGAGTTTCTGAGAGGTTTTCTGCAGGCTAATGTAGCCTTATTAGGTGTGAGGGAGGCAAACAGTGATTGAACATAGTCTGATACCCCAAAGTCTCGCCATTCTGAGATATGCTCTGTACCTCCCTCACCCCTTCTCCTACTCATCTCTAAATTCCTTCCCCTGGGGAGTACAAGTTAAGATACAGGTTTTCTATTTCTGCTTATAGGTACGAATGCTGATGTAGCTGACAAATCCCAGAAAGAAAACTGAATCATTTACCAAAAATAAATAAATAAATAAAAGACAAATTAGAGAGCCAAACACAACAAGAATTTAATATAGATTTTATCAGAATTAAATGACCATATTGGGAATATGAGACTAAAACCAGAAGTTATGAACAAGTTTCCTTTAATTGCAGAATGCACCAGTATTTTTCCAAAAGAAAAATGTGCTACATATTATCTTTGAGTTTTTATTATACTTAACTTTTGTCTTTTAGTTTCTGTTATTTATCAATAAACTTCTTTTCAATATATTGATATAAATTGTTCATAATCCATAGCTATATATTGACTCTTTAGAATTTTTAGCATGCGCAGTGTTGCCTCAAGGCATATGTAAGAACACCAAAATTTCATCAATTATTAAAATGTACTAAACACACAGTTACTTTTTTCCCACTCTATTGAAATATATCATTGGGCATTAAATAGCTTTTGTTTAAAGTCAGCAGAATGTTTCTTAAAAAATTGATGTTTAATACCTAGTACTGTATTGGTGTTACCAGCCTATCACTATTTTGAAATTTCTTGGTCAATTCTTAAGGATTTGACAATTTATCCTGCCTTCAGTTACCTTGCTTGGCCCGTGTGGTGGTTAATTTCATGTGTCAACCTGGCTAAGTTATAGAGACTAGTTGTTTAGTCAAACGCTTTGTCAAAGTTCTGCGATCCACTGTGGACTGAAATGTCATTATGAATGTAATCAGTATCATGATGACAATTGCAGACAATATTGCAAAAAACTAGCACACCTACCTCCAAGTACCAGGAAAAGTACTATATATCTTGGGAATATGAATAAGAGATTACACAGTACTTTCTAATAAAACTTTACATTATCTGCTAAAAATACTTCTCCTTCCATCCTTCTTCTTCTCTGCACACAGTCTACCCAACATTGAACTCTTCTCTCATCTGGCCCTTCAGCCACACCCCTATCCCTTTTCAAAGCCAGGGCTCTGGACTGCTGGCTGCCATTGCTCCTGGGGGAGTGAACCCCTGAGTGTTTTGGTGAATGTGATTCTTCATCATATTACAGTTGGAATTGGAAAGAAAAAGAGAGGAGGGAGAAAGAAAGAGAGAGAGAGAGAGAGAGAGAGAGAGAGAGAGAGAGAGAGAGAGAGAGAGAGAGAAACTTATTTCCCTTGATTCAATTTATGTGTGTTGTTTACACAAGTCATTTTTTTTCTTCCTTTCATTTTTAAAGGGCCTGTTTTTATTAGCCACAAAGTCTATGACTTTTAGGAAGGAGGAGGAAGACTTGGTAACTTGCAGCTTTCTCTTCGACTTTGCACAAACTAGAGACTTTTGGATTGCTCTGGGCTTTTTCTCTGATGGGATGATAGGTATGCAGCTCAGAAAGCATTCCCACAGAGAACCTACACGGGATATCAGGATGCTATAACTGACTGCAAATCGACTGCCCAATTCCTAGAACAGTAGAATAATTGGCTGGGGATTTTATCTATTCTTGTGGCTGATGCCAATAAGCGAGTGTGTTTATTAACAATTTATTTACGGAATACAGATTGATTTCACTGGGACTGCATGGCCAGCCACTGCAAAGAGGAAGTAAATGATTTCTTCCAGAGCTTTTAGGAATCCACTATCACCCAGAAGTCAGTATATATTGGAATATATACTGAATATATAGTGAATATCAGAGTATAGTAGTAAAGTGATGCATATTGCAATAAAGAACATAAAATGAAATCTGCTTGGAAACCAAATGAGCATACACTTTGGTTTGCATATGAACAGTGAACTCTGCATCACCTAAAAGAAAGGAAAGAGGGCATAGGTCAAGTAGAGCCAATCATCTAATTTATGCAAATGATGCTGAGGATAATTGCAATGGGGGTTGTGTATTGGTACAAAAGTGAAAGTTGGCATGGCATTCCTTAATTAATCAGGCCAATATTAGTGAAAATGAAAGGAACAGATGACAACTTATGAGAAAACACTATTTTGGTTTATAATATATACCATCTGGGTGAAGCAAAAAATGATAGGATCAGGATCCAAAGAGAAAGTATTTTTCTTGCCTGGTTAAACTTAATCAAGTGCAAATCTGAAGCTCATAGCAGGAAAATAAATCTACATTTAAATATGTCAGTATACAAGGAAATCGTTTTATCATGTGCAAACATCACACTTTCCAAATACATTATTACCTGATTTTAAAAACAAAATAAAAATTCAATCTTATATTTGAGAAATATTCTAATACTAGAGGGAGTAGAATGGCTGTAGATAAAAATAAATGGAAAGTGATAATAGGTAATATATTTAAAAATGGCTATGAGTATTGAGGCACTATTTTTTCCCCTGTGAAAACATTTGTACTCATCTTGGGGAACATGGAAAAGTGAGGTATGCAAAAGTATTAATAATTCGTGTGGCCTGAATTTTATTTTACTTTATTGCTAAAATGAATTGTTAGTCTCTTTGGTTCCTGTCAATTATAAATATGTATGATTTTATGAGATAATTATGGCATATAAATGTAAGACTTTTGCTTATGTAAGGAAATTACTGGAAAAGGCTATTGTTTTGGCAATTTAAAAATTGTGAAGGGATTCTTCATTTTTGCTTCATATTTATAAAGATTTGAGCCGTGTACACAGTGCCATGATATTTACTATCATTCACTAAATGGTCAAATTGTAACTATTTAATATTAAATCTCTACTCTTGACATAAAAAGCTTTTACATTTTGATCCATACATGTTTTGATTATATGAGTTAGTTAGCAAAGACACTGGTTATGAAAATGCGGTAATTTTCTCCCAGCTAAACTAAGTTAAATTTTCTCCCCTGCAGTTCCACAATATCTGATAAATATGAAAATGCATGCACCCTATAACATGAGGATTCAATTTGTGGCTATTTACTTTAGAGAAACTCATGTGCATGTGCATATTGATACAAATTTCTAACTATATTGTTTATTATGATGAAAAATCAGAAACAACCACAATTTGCAGTGGTTACATAATTTGTGGTATACGCTTGCGGTGGAGTAACATAGAATTACAATGAATAATCTAAATTTGCAAATTAGGTCTATATTTATCCTCATGGCTAGGTCTTATAAACAATGCTGAGTGAAAAAAAAAGTAGTATGTCACTCATGACAATAAAGAATAATCTCCAAACAATATATTTATGGAGATACACACATAATGAAATGATGATACACGCCAAATTTATAATAGTTTCCTCTGAGGAAGGAAGGGAGAAAATAGGATGGTAAAGGAAACAACATTATGTGTATAATATTTTACATCCTTAATTTGAAAAATTTGAAGGAACAATGATGAAGAATCAACACTGCTTAATTATAAGTTGTAGGAACCTGGGCATGTTGGCTTAGTCTTTGAAATTACCTTATGTATTTAATTTTTTTAAAAAATTGCTCTCCTAATTACCACTCATCATTGGAGGAACCTGTGTCTCTACTACATTCTGAGACTTAGAGTATAATATTTTGAAATGATACTGATGTTACAATGGAAATGATAATATGGAAGCACTAAAGTAAATATTTATATACAAATAGTGTAATTATAGTCCTAGTAGAAGTACCTGAAAAGCAAGCTAGAAACTGATGATAGAATTATGTTTTATGGAAATGACAAATCAAGCTTGACACTTTGAAGGAGATTTGGAGAAAGAAAAAATCTAATTGGATTAGCTAACATCCTGGCATTTCTCATTATTTTCTAGAATTCCAGTTTTTGCATTGGTCAGTTGCATCAAGAACTGGACCTTCTTATATTGGGGAGTTGAAGTACAAATCTTTGTTAGAAAGATAAAAATGCAGTGTTATTATTTTCTGTGCAAAATAACGCTGATGTATATGTGTCAACAAGAACGACAGAGAGAGACTATTTCTCAAGGCTGCTAATTCCTTGTGAACTGACAGTCTTTCCACCTGGGTGACTCTTAGAGCACTTAAGGAAGTTCTATGTGTCAATGCCCTAAGGAGCAAATAGTGTTTACAATGGAAATACCCCAAGATTCCATTATTAGAGCAAAACAATATGTGTAACACACATAACCCTTAGATCTATTTATCCTCCTCCTGAAATTGTAAGGCAAAATAATACAAAGGGTGGTGTTAAGGGGGAAAAAAGTGGGTTGTGTGTATGCACGTGTATGTGTTTAGGAAAGAGATAAATGATAGTATCTTGAATAAGGAATAAAAATGTTTAATAGCTATTACAGAACAAGTGGGCACTATTGCCAATTCCACCAGATAGATTTTAGGGATTTCCATCCACTAATCTGAAACACTACGGGAAAATTAATCATGAAGCTGAGTTTAAAAGCCATAAATGACTGGATTGCAATTCTGACAGGCATAATAGTTAGTGACGCAACAATTATGCATTGTGTCTGTGTTGCTTGGAAAATCTTTACCTGACTCAACTGTTGAAGACATATTATCACCTAGACAAAGACTGATCACACAAAAGATTTATTTTAATCTAACTGACAGCATTAGCTTAAATTTATAGGAAGTTGAGCTGTCAAGCATGGTTACTTCTGCCTGAAACCCTGTTCTTTTTTGGCAGCATCCATTGTATTTAAGTGTTTAATAAAATTTTCTATCATTACTAAGGTATATGGAAAAAAAGGTCTAGTGATTTTCCTTTGACTATTTCTAATATTTTCCAGAATTCAGCTTTATGATAAAGTTATGATATAAAAGTCTGTAGAGGAAAGATTATACATAAAACATACTAATCTCTTTTTAAATGTGCATATGACCTTTTTGAATTTTCAAGACTCATTGGAAAGCATATGAAATATAAAACTTTGAGTTGATTTTATTTGAATTAGTATATTGAGAAAATTAATGCTACTTTTATCTAACACACAATTTAGCAAAATACTAAATAAACAAGTAGAAATATCTAGGATGGGTCACTTTTTATATTTTTCTTTCTTGTGTTTAATAATCAGTTATTTTTTCCTGAAATAATTGCATTTTCAGGACCTAAGATAAAATCTCATTACTTGCTCTCTTCACTATGTTTTATTTATTCCTATTTTGAAAATGATGAAATATATTTGATTACATTTTGTTATATTTCTCATTTAGGATTAAGTTTATTCGAGAGCCAGTATAGTGAGGGGAGTGAAGATACAGAGTACTCTAAGTACAACTATGGTGCAGAAAATGATTATTCCCAATTCCACTTGGAGAACCTCTTCTATTTTCTTGTGCTTGTAGGTTAATAAAACAATCAGTCACTTGTTAAGCTGTATCTGCAGATAACGGTATGTTAGAGGTGTTGGGTTTGCCTTCATCTTTTCCCGGGCCTTTTGGAGGAGGACTTCTACTTCATCAGAAGGTGTTAATGTCAGGATTGGCAGGAAGAAAGAATAAGATCCTGGTAGGTGAGCATAAAAGTATACTTATGAGTGGAGAAACTTTGTAGTTCTCAATTCTTAAGGCTTTGTTACACTAAGTCAGATCCCTGGTGGCAGGGCGGAAGTCTTATCTATCTCAGTAAAATTATCTCAGCTCATCTTAAAATAGTGATGCTCATCATTTAGATAAAGGCTGGAGGGCACTTATTTTGTGAGATTTAAAAGTTAACTTTATCACAGGGATCTGTGATATTAATGGATTTTAATCCAATTTTAAGTGTAGATAAGAAAGATAGACTATTTCTGTTGTAACACAATAGAGCTTTTAATCTTCTCTTAAATAAATTAGTTTACTGGCAAATTAATAGCTTAAGTAATATTGAATATTGCACAAACACATGTGCATCCAAGTGGTATTTTTTGTTTTGCTTTGTTTGTTTTGTTTTGTTTATACCCCATAGATTATTTTGGGAGCAGGGAGAAGCATGTTGAGGTCTAGAGCACAGATAACTTTCAGTGAAATGCTGTATACATTTTTCATAGACCTTTAGGTTAAAGATTTTTTTAAGTTAAACTTAAAAAATGATATTCTAATTACTGGACATTATTTTAAACAAATCACTTTGGTATTTTCCCTGGTTTTTCCCTATCAGGAAAAATTAATGACATAGTAATTTTTCAAGTTTGTGTGTATATGCATTTGTGTGTGTGTAAATGAGTCTATGTGTGTTTTATATACTCATGTATACATTGGGTTAGAGATTTTTGAATCAATATACTCTAACCCTTGGCTCTAATCCAGTTCTCATCATCACCTTTTGCTCTTCTGAGGATGTTTTCACTGTAATTGCTGTGAACTTGTCTGAAGGCCCTTACTTACTCTGCCCTGAAAGACCACTGATTCTGCTACAGAAAATAGGTACCATCTGGTTCTTACTCCAATTTTACATCCTATATGAGACTCCCTCTGGAAAGGAGAAAACATTACAGACTAATCTCAACCTCCAATTCCCTCCTGGCATCTGCCTTCCCAGATCTTTCCTCTGACTCTTCCACCCAGTCCAGCCCTGTTTACTTCCAAAGAGACATTTGTCCCATCTATATCCCACCTCAACAGCTTGCTGCCACTGGACAGTCCCCAAAGGTCTAAAAGGAGAGCAGAAGTGTAAAGTGGTAGACCATGGTCTCAAAATCCAAATTCCTGTACATAAGCAGAAATACAGAGATTTTAAAGGGAGGACCCTCAGTTCTAGGTATTGTCCTTAATGATTCTAATTGTCCCATCTCTGCAGTAGACAAAGCTGTGACCTCCACCCACCTAGGAGGCCCACACAGACCTCTGCCCTGGCCTGGGATGGGGCTGACAGTTCACCTGAGCTATTTCCTATAACACAAAGAACTAAAGAAATTCCCCTGTCCCTCCTGACCACCTGCCTGGGGCAGGGATTGCAGCCCTCAGTTCCCAAAAAGAGTGGGAGAAGTTTTAAAGAGACAGAAAACATCTTTTGCCATTTTTTTCCAGGCCATTCCCTCTGTTACATCTTCCCCACTCTCAGTTTTATGCTTCCCTATCTATGGGAAGAGGAGCAACTACTCTGTTACAATAAGAGCTTCTTCAACCTCTGCTTAAACTGCTTAGGAAACTTGAGGGTAAGATTAAGAACTGACAGGGAAGAGTAAACCATTGAATACTTTTTCAAATGTGTACTCCAGTGACTACGAACATAACACATTCTCCATTTAGTGTTCTCTGCGTAGCGGTGCCATTTTGAAAATACTAAGGTGAGAGAAATAGGAGTAATAAATGAAATACTATGGTTTAATTTCTTCTCTGCAGCTAAGAAGCTGTCAAGTGCAAACCACATTAAATCTTGGTATAGTCAAAAGTACACGTGGAAGCCGGGCGTGGTGGCTCACGCCTATAATCCTAGCACTCTGGGAGGCCGAGGCGGGCGGATCGCTCAAGGTCAGGAGTTCGAGACCAGCCTGAGCAAGACAGAGACCCCGTCTCTGCTATAAATAGAAAGAAAGAAATTAATTGGCCAACTAAAGATATATATAGAAAAAATCAGCCGGGCATGGTGGCGCATGCCTGTAGTCCCAGCTACTCGGGAGGCTGAGGCAGAAGGATTGCTTGAGCCGGGAGTTTGAGGTTGCTGTGAGATAAGCTGACGCCACGGCACTCACTCTAGCCCGGGCAACAGAGGGAGACTCTGTCTCAAAAAAAAAAAAAATCTACTTTCACTGCATTCTACCATTCAAAGGTAGAGAAAGTAAAGACAGGGAAGCATTATTTTATAATCCAAGTGATCACTCCCAGTTTATCCATTTATTCATATTTTCTAGTAAGTTTTCTTGCAATATAGTATTTGCAATGTGGATAATTTTAGTACATGGAAAATGTTTAAAGAATCAACAATAGAATCTACAGAAAAGAGTATTTTTTAAAAAATAGCTACTTACCTTTAAAGTGTTCTTCTGATACAATTTTTTCATTAACCTGCAACGCTTTCACTGTTATTCTCAAATCCATTGTGTTATGTTCCCGTATTCCATCAGTTGGCAATTTTTCAGAAATGTTTTCAACACAATTGATGTTATCCTTCAAATCATCATGCAGTTCCCAAAATGAAGCTGCCGCACATGTATCAAATATAATGATATCTTGGAGATTATGTTTTCCACCACCAACTTTCTTTCTTAGTGTTAAACTTCTAGAACGTAATCTTTTACTAATACGGCTTTTCCTTAAGAGGTTCTTATAGACATCTTTCCTCTTTATAGACTTCTGTATTTTTGGCTTTTGTTTCTCAGTGCATGTACAATTTATATTTTCTTTTTTGTAACAATTTTGATCCGACAAAGGGCAAATAGGGTTACTCTGTAATTTACACTGGGTTTTAGTAGATCTAGTAGCAGTAACTGCATCAAGACGAGCTGAATCTTTAGAATACATTGCAAGACCAGATGCAACTAATATATCTGCCAAATTGTTTTCCTCATGAATGACATCTACTTTCAGTTTTGTTTCAAAATTATATCCCCTAAACAGAAAAACTAAACCTGGTTTACTTAGGAAATCTTGAAAAAAGCTTTTGGCTTCTTCACTCCAATGTTTCCCTTTAGCAGGTAAGATACCATGTAAGATACACGGATAACTCAGCCTTGGCAAATTCAAAAGTTCCTCAGGAACAACTTTAAGATGTATTATATTTGAATGAGGTATATAAAACGAAAATCCATGGTCAATCAACACAAGAAGTAAAGACTGATCAGAGACTTCAGAAATTTCCACTCTGTTCCACTGATCTTCCAATTCATATTTGAACAAACAACTAGTCCCAGGAATTATGAGCTCTTGAGGCAACATTTCTAAGGTTTCCGGAAGATCAGAAAGCAACTTAAAGAGATACTTCATTGTGTCAAAGAAATCTTCTAACTGAACACAGAAGTCTGAAGGATCAGAAACAGCAGTGGCAATACCAGAATACTGCCTACCATCTTGGAGTTTTGCCCAAGTAAATGATCTTATTGCACAAGATGACACAGGCGTCTTAAATTCAATGTTGAAAGCAATTCCTGAAGATCTAACTTTGTTCTCTTCAACCTGAACTGTGTTCAAATTTAAATATTCTAAAAGTAACAGGTTATCTACCAAAATTTCTACTTCCCAAGCAGAGTCTAAATACTTCAGGAAAAGGATGTTTATTTCCAAATGAGTGAATAAACACATACTGGTCTTAAATGATATGTTCCTAGAATTTTCAAACCAAATCCATTTACAAGGCACAGCTTGTCTTGGAGTATTTCTGATTTCATTACTAAGCACCTTGATATTACATAAAGGCACTATTTCATACCTACCATGATCTACTAAAAAAACAAGCACTTTTTCATCATCATACTTTTCTTCTACTTTTGATCGATACCATTTCAAAGTTTTTTTAGATTGTGCCAGGCATTCTAAACCTTTTTCAATATTTTCCACTGATAAAAGAGAAGAGTTTTTTTCTTCTTTGGTGATTAATACCGTTAAATCTGATAATCTTTTTTTATTCTTGGATAACTTGACATAAAATTTTCCACTTTGGGAAACACGAAGTATTTCAGCTTTTTCAAGTTGTCCAGGTTTTAACTCTTCAAATGGCATTTTAACCAACTGTTGGTAGGATTGTTGAAGGACCACAGACCCTTCATATTCACTGAATCTTCCTCTCTTCATTTCGTTATTATCACCAGGGCTAACCTTTTGAGAGACAACCTGAGGTATTTGCAATGCTATCTTCTCAGGTTTTGAACACGCTTTCCATTTCAGTAGTTCACTAATGACATATTTTTCATCACAAATTATATTCACTTCCCATTTCTGCTCATGCTTTTTCAAAAATTCACAAGAAACTGTTTTGTTACTTACTCTTGAAGCAAAATAATCCACCGTTTTGCTGTCCCATATTTCATCAGGCTCATTCAATTTTACCCCACTAAGAAAAGAATGGATTCCTAGCTGAGGAATAGTTAAAAATTCCCTATTGAGTTCATAAATTTTAGATGTGTTTACTACTGCAGTGTTACCATAGTCAATAAATTCCACTTCAAAAGAATTTTCTGGCAAAATTTTCTTAATAACTGCTCTGTAAATGGCACTGTCACCTGCGTATTCGGCAACCACAAGATCTCCAACCAGAGGTTTAACTGATTTTCTCTCTTTCACTCTGTTTCCTCTTCTTTCATTTAGAGCATCTGCAAGTCTGATGATTATATTTTCATTCTCAGCAAGCTGAATATGGAAACTTGCTGGATTACTGATATTAGAAACATACCCTTTAATTTTGGCATTCAAGTAAATTTTGGGTTGAGGAAGGTCTTTGATCTGTGGTCTATTAAGGTTACATGGGATTTGTGAGGCTGCTTGATTTAACTCTCTGATAAAAGACTGTGATACAACCTTTACTGATTTTTGGCCCACACCACCTTCATCAAGAATATGTGCATATCGAGGGACAATTTTTACACTTTTACATCTGTCATTCAGAGACTTCACTTTGTTTTTTGACACAGGTTCAATTTTGTAACAAAATGACGGTTTCAAAAGCCTGGCATACATACTTTTGGGATTCAATAATTGATCTATTTTGCTTTCAGAATATGTTACCAGACTAGTTTTATTTATCATATTATGGTGATAGTCATTTTCTAATTTGCTTTTCAAAGCAGCAGCAAGTCTCTTATTCTCATTTATCTTATGACTCTCTTCTACACAGTATGCTTGGTCACAATGTTTTTTTTCATATGCATGAAGCAACATTTTAATTTTCTGATTTATATTTTGATTTCCATCATACAATTCTACACCAAGCTGGCCATCTGAGTCCCTGGACAATATTACTGCCTTTAACGGTTTTCCCATGAAACTGTCTTCAAACCAGACATTGATTTCTGCTGGAATATCTACATCTCTAAGATCTGACAAAAAACACTTAATAGCTTGCATCGGTGTAAACAGTAACTCTGGAAACTGATCTGAAATGGCCCTCAACATGTTTTCTTTTACTAATTGCTTATTTCCGAAGTCTACAAAATAGACCAGAAAGTCAGATGATGAATCTGTTGGCATTGCTAAAGCTCTATATGAGAGACCATCCTCCATGTACTTAGCTATGCACAATCTCATTTTTTTAGAATATTTTGGACAAGTTTTGAGGTTAATGATCTCTGTGATTTTTTTTTCTATCGTCTCTAGATGTTTATTATTTTTACCAAGCTGGCAATAAAACTTTTTGGGGCTATATATGTGAGATATATATACTTCTTCTTCACTTCCAACTTTTATATTAAATGAAGAATAATAGTAACTATAAAGATTAACTGAAGATGGGAGTGGCTTTGATAATGTGCTATACTGAGCAGAGCCACAAGTAATAAGAAATTCTTTTGCACTAGTAAATGAGGATTGTAAATCCACCAAATTACATAAACAGTTAGGATGTATAAGAACTAAGGCACGGATAATACAAGTCAATAACCCTCTAGATGAAGAGATAAATTTCCCAAAGTCTCTGGATGTTTCTCCTGTCCAATTGAGGAACTTACAACTAGTGGGTTCAACTAAATAGTTAAGACAACATCTGAAGGCTTGGCCTTCCAAAAAAAGAAATTGTGGGTTAATACCACAAATGTCTTTAATTAAAACTCTTTCTTGGTAACCATAGTCAACAAATATTGTGTCAACTTCTTTTTTTGATACTTGAGTCAAAACAGCAGCTCTGTACCACTTCCCATCTTTGGAATACTTAGCAACACAAGCAATCTGCCCAATCTGATAAGGATCAGAATGAACACTATAATAACTCTGGATTTGTTCCATTAGTAATTTTAGGTCTTCTACCTTACTTTGGAGCTGGCATGAAAAGTCACCTGGGCCATAATAATAAGAACATTTAACTTCAAGAACTGTTCCTGGTTTAAAAATATACTCTTTATAAGATAATGATGACTCAGTCCCCATAGAGGTGAAAGGATTTTTTAAATCTAAGAAATTAACACCTGGGGACTTTGACAAAGACAAGTTATTTTCCTCTGCCTTATTTGAATGGTACTTCTTAGAATTAGGTCCTTCAAGAAGGGCAGATATGACTTTTTTAATATTAACTTTGTTTTCAGATTTTAAATTTAACACAGAATATTCACTCACAGCTTTTGGAAAACATTCTGGTTCTACTTCCCAATAATCTGCATATCCAGCTTGTAACATAAGAGAGCCAACATCAATATTTTCTGAGGCTTCAATACTTTGAATATTTACAGTGTATTTGTCATCTTTTTTTGCTATAACTTGAAGCAAAATTGCTTTGTTCAACACTATTTTTTTAAAATAATCAATTGCAGCCTTCACCCATAAATCTTCAACAGGAAATATATGTGCAAGTGAACAGCACACAGCTAAGGCAGGCAACTCACAAAATTCTGGAAGCAAAATTTTTACATCAAAATATGGTATGGAATCAGTATTTCCATAATCTAAAAAATAAACATTAATCTTATGACCATTAATTTCAGTGATGACAGCTCTGTAGAAACGTCTGTCCTTGCTATATCTAGCACAACAAAATAATCCAGGTTCAGGTTTTCTTAGAATCATTTCATCATTTTCACACAAATCATAGAATTTGTTTATATTTTTCATTGTATCTTGAAATTCATTCTGATGGTCATTAGTGCGTACCCAGAAATTTGATGGGTTTAATACATAGACTATAAAAGCTACATAAGCAGCCTCTATTTTCATTTCTACAGTTTTAATAGGAAAATCTACTTTTAAAATATCCTTCTTCTTATTTAGAGAGTCTACTGATTCTTCAATATTTCTAATAAAACTCTTAACTGCAAAGCTGTTTACATCAAAATCACCCGTCTCACTCAAGATATTGGAGAGTTTTGAATCAGACACCGGACAAAGTACTTGTGTGCCTACAGTCCTCAGTAGACACTTGGAATTAATTGTAGACTCTTGAGTTTGTAATGTCACATAATACAAATGTTCATCCTTATTGAACCAGTCAATGTGTGCATATACTATCTGTCCTAACAAGGCTTGTTTAAATACACCCAGTTGATATTTTCTTGCATCTTTATCTGGATTATGCAAATATGTAAGAGAACATGGAAATGAAAATAATGGTACTAAAACAAAATCCTGTTTAAGTTTCTTTACATAAATTGAGGGTATGGCCTCACTACTGCCATAATCCATAAACCAAATTTTTACTTGATTATTGGGCAAGAGCTGCTGAAGAATTCCTCTATGCCACTGTCCATTTATCCTTTTGGCAACACAAAGTAGTCCAAAATTATCACATGTGGGACTAGTTTCTTGACTAATAGTATTATAATGCAAAGTCATACACATTGTCAAGTTTTCTAGCTCTGGAATCCATTTAATTAACTGACAATAAAATTTACTTGGGCTCAGTGCAGATGATATCTTTACACTTTCAGTACTACCTACTGACAAAGATGGTTGCAAATTATCCAGAACATGTTGAGTATCAAGTGAAGTACCATTATTACTTAATGACAATTCAGGTCTTTTATGTTGTAATAAATCCGGCATTTGTTGAGGGAATTCTTTTAACATTTCCACAATAAGACGAAATGAATCTCCATCAATAAGTCTTCCTAATTGTAATTCAAGAGCCTGGGATATAATTTTTGGCACTTCAAGAAGAATCAGTTGTAGGGGCAAAATAGCTTGCACATAACCTTTCACATGTATTCCTACTAATGACTTAAAGTAATTCAAAGCCTTTGGAGACCATTTTTCCCCAATCGGTAGTATGTTGGCAAAAATACCAAATATTACCCGTGGTGGTAGTTCAAATAAGTTGCTGTACGCTGAAGCAACCTGCGTACCACCAACCCTTAGTTCTTCTCCACGATCTATAAGAAGCACTGTATAAAGTTCATTTTTCTTTTCCACAACTCTTCCTCTCTGCCATTCTCCAGATACTTTTTCTTCAACCAAACAAAATTCATCAATGTCCACATTATTTTTCATTTTTGGAATATGTTGTATTTCCCTATGCAATATGTGGTAGTCAAACTCACATTCATTATTATTTCTGCCTTGAAATTTCACCAGGACATCCTTGGGAAGACATTCAATATGTGATATTGTCAAATCCACATCTAAAAATGTTGGTAAGAGAGATTCAGAATCCATTTTCTAAAAAGGAAATAAGTACTAATTAGCTTCCACACAGATAGCTGTCAAAATTAAATACAATTAGCCTTACATTAATTTGGTATGTAAACATATACCTAAAAATAATTCTATGCCTATATTTTTATCAAATTAAACATGTTTTTTAAAAATTATATACACTAAACATGATGTTTCTGAGATAAATAAAATCTAACTGTTCACTGTTTTCTATACTTTTAAAAATTTCCATTGAAATAACCAAAAAATAGTGGGGTTCAAAATGGCTGACTAGATGCAGCTGGGGAACACATATTCCTCCGAAAGGAACCAAAATGTCAAATAGATATCCACACTTCAATTAGATTGTTTGGAAAAGAACACTGAAATATAAATACAGAGAGGTGATGGGAGATACTATGGGTGAAGGAAGGGGAAATTCATAGTGTTAAATGCCTACATCAAAAAAGACAGAAAGATCGCAAATTAACATAAGCTCACACCTCTAGGAACTAGAAAAACAAGAATACACTAAACCCAAAACTAGAAGAAAAAAACCAAAGATCAGAGCAGAACTAAACAAAATAGAGACCAAAAGAAAAGGGATTGATGAAAAGTTAAAAGAATAGTTAGCTAGATTAACCAAGAAGCAATAAAATTCAAATAAGCGCAACCAGAAACAAAAGAGGAGGCCTTACCACTGATACCACAGAAATACAAAAGATCATCTGGACTACTGTGAACATCTCTATACTCACAAACTAGAAAACCTAGAGGAAATGGATAAATTCCTGGAAACATATAAACCCCCAAGTCTGAATCAGGAAAAAACAGAAATCCTGAACAAATGAATTATGAGTAACACTGAATAAGTAACAAAAATACTCCTCTCCCCTCAAAAAAAAGCCAAGGACTAGATGAATTTATAGCCAAATTCTACCAGATGTACAAATTAGAACTGGTACCAGTCCTACTAAAACTGTTTCAAAGGATCAGGGAGGAGGGAATCCTCCCTAACTTGTTCTAAAAAGCCAGTATCACCCTCGTACCAAAACCAGGAAAGGAGACAATAAAAAATGAAAACTGCAGACCAATATCCCTGATGAACATAGATGCGAAAATCCTCAAGAAAATATTAGTAAACTGAATCCAAAAGCACATCAAAAAGATAATACACCACGATTAAATGAGTTTATTCCAGGGATACAAGGATGGTTGGATGCAAGTATGGTTCAACATACACAAATCAGTAAATGTGATTCACCACATAAACAGAATTAAAAACAAAAACCATCAAAAACCATACATATATGATCATTTCATAGATGCAGAAAAAGTATCTGCAGAATGATATTCATCATCCCTTCATGATAAAAACCTTCAACAAACTAAGCATAGAAGGAACATATCTTAAAATACTAAAAGCCATATATGACATACTCACAGCCAACTTTTCCCCATCACACTGAATGGGGAAAGTTGAAACTAAATGGGGAAAGTTGAAAGCATTCCCCCTAATAACTGGAACAAGACAAGGATGCCCACTTTCCCTACTCCTATTCAAGAGAAAGGCAAGAGAAAAAAAGGGTGTCCAATTGGAAAAGAGGAAGACAAATTATCTCTGTTTGCTGATGATTTGATCTTACACCTAGAAAACCCTAAAGACTCTTCCAAAAGACTCTTAGATTTGATGAATGAGTCTCAGGATACAAAAATCAATGTACAAAAAAATCAGTAGCATTTCTATACACCAATAACAACCACACTGAGAACCAAATCAAGAACTCAATCCCATTTACATCTGCAAAAAAAAAAAAAAAAAAAAACAAAGAAAATACCTAGGAATATACAAAGGAGGTGAAAGATCTCTACAACTACAAAACAATGATGAAAGAAATTGTAGATGACACAAACAAATGGAAAAACCACCCAGGTTCATGGATTGCAATAATCAAAATATGTTAAAATGATAATACTGTACAAATCAATCTACAGATTCAATGCAATTTCTATCAAAATGCCAATATCATTTTTCACAGAATGAAGAAAAAAATCCTAAAATTCATATGAAACCAAAAAAGAACTCAAACAGCTAAAGCCATCCTAGGAAAAAAAGAACAAATCTAGAAGTATCATATTACTGGACCTCAAATTATACTACGAGGCTACAGTAACCAAAATAGCATGGTACCAGTATAAAAATAGACACAGAAATCAAGGAAACAGAATAGAGAACCCAGAAACAAAACTATATACCTACAACCAACTGATCTTCAACAAAAAAGACAAAAACAAACACTGGGAAAAGACACCCTATTCAATAAATGCTGGTGGAAAATTGGATAGCCATATGCAGAAGAATGAAACTGGATCCCTATTTCTCACCATACACAAAAATTCACTCAAGATGGATTAAAGACTTAAATGTAAGACCTGAAATTATAAAATCTCTAGAAGAAAACCTAAGGAAATTGACCTAGGTGAAGAATTTATGAATAAGACTCCAAAAGCAAATACAACAAAAACAAAACTATACAAACAGGACTTTAAAAATCTTCTGTACAGCAAAAGAAATAATCAGAGTAAACAGACAACCTACAAAATCAGAGAAAATATTTGCAAACTATGCATCTGGCAAAGGACTAATACAGAATCTATAAGGAACTCAAACAATTCAACAAGAAAAAATAAATTAAAAACCCCATTAAAAAGTGTGGGGGGCCGCTAAGGCCTATCCCAAGATGGCGCCTATTTCCGGCGCCGCACCCAGCCAGACCGATGATAAACAAGCCCTGCGCATGCGCTGCACCCTGCCCATGACGTGGCACATTTCCTGTTTTGCTAAGAGTATATAAGGGAGTGTCTTTCCTC
>CAUYRT010070612.1:0-24566 GCA_963574885.1 Lepilemur ruficaudatus | reverse complement strand
ATCTTAACTTTTTAAGAGCTTAAAAAAAGTTAACTACTGATGTAACATTTTACAAATACATTCTTTAATATGAAACATTAACCTGAATAATTGCATACTTCCTGTACACAGATATCTAATAATACTAGTGAGGAATACTACGGCTACGTTCCAGGAAGAAGTGGTAACACTGGGAAGTGTCTTTTCTTTATGTGTTATCAATGTAATTTGAGAAGTCCTTCACAGAAATATAGTATCCCCCAAATTCATAGTGAAGTGCAGGAATAAAACAAACTGAAATTGTCTCCTAGCAAGCTCAACCAAATTGGTCCTAAATGATGTGAATTACTTTAGCAATTTTCTCTAGGTTAGAACATAATAATATTTGGACTGCAGCACCTTCTATGAAAACACAGCAAAGAACTTCACATGTGTTATCCCAGGGCTCCTCTGGAAGAGGCTGGGGCTAGAGGAGGGCCAGGGACTGTTGTTACAGCCTCTCTGCTGGTGGAGGCAGTTCTTGCTGGCATGGGCTTCAAGAATAATGGTCTCTATTCTGCCCACTGGGCTTGAAAGCGAGGAAGCGGGGTGAGATATTATGGCTTCGTGTCACTGGAGAAGGGCTGGGGAATAGTGTTAATATCCATTCCAGAAAGAGGATGACTGCACAGTCATGAACCCTGGGTTCAGCCTCTTAGAAGGAGTAAACACTGAACCCAAGTGCATTACCCTTCTCCATGCCTTCCCAATCAGCACTGCAGAAATAAACATTCAAAGTAACCCTAGAAGACCCGCCTCACCAATTATTTTATAAGTATTCCTTGGAAGATAAACACATTTCTCTTGCTCCTGTGTCCCTGGCAGCCATTTGTCTGCCAGGAGCTGTTAATGGGGACAGTAGCCTGCTTGCCCTGGGGCCTCAAGGCCCGTGCCACTTGGGGAAATAAGGTATCTGTATATTTGCCACCCACTGACAAAGGGTTTTCTCATCTTAAGTTTCCCTCTCCACAGAGCCCTCCTACCTCTCCACCTGCCTGAGGCCTTCCGTTCCTGGAGTATCTGAGGACGCTGTGGCTGTCCAGGGAGGTAGCTGTGGGTGGGGCCTAATGAAGCAGTGGCACAGCTGATGCTAGAACTTCTCTGCTCCATGGGGATAATAAACACATCCACCTCCCCTGAACACCCTCCACTGAACACCTACTGTGAGATTGGTGCCATTTGATTTGATCCATATTAATTTCATGCCTGGTGGGTATTATTAACCCCTTTTTAAAATGAGACAACTGAGCCCAAGATTACACAGCATGTCTCTGAAACTCCACCTACTTACTCCAGTGTCACACTCTTTCTACTATGACATGCTGCTTCCCTGTGAGGACAGGCAGCATGCATTTCATGCTTCATGTGCTGGGCATGGTACAAAGAGATTAAGGAGCCTGATTGCCAGTCACTGTAAGGGGCCATCAGGGAGGCAGGGATCAATTAGGGAAGCTAAAGTTCATTTGATTAGGCAAATCACCCACGGTCACAGAGCTAGAAAGGGATAGGTATGATGTTTGAACTTGCGTTTCTTTTCGAAAATACACACGTCATATTGCTGCTCTGTTACTTGAGTCAACAATCTTTTTATCCCATCTGATCTCATCTTCTCCCGTCTCATAGCTGTGGGTCTGACACATTACATTCCCCCTAAGAAACTAATTTTCCTACCTTATTGGGCAGAATTAATATGGTCTTGTTTTCCAATATTTTCCCCTTTCATTAATCTGGAAGTTGTCTTTTTTAATCATGCCTCCTGTTATTAAAAGAAAATTAAAAGATTATATGAAAACATTTTTCTCTGAAGCACTCTTCAAGGACATTTTATTCTTGTTACAAGATTCTTCCAAAGTCCTGTGGGGTTTCGAAGTTTTATAGACTTTTTCATAAAGACATTGATTCATTGTTATTAATTCTGGCATATGTATGAGTTCTGGGATGAGATACCTGAAGCTCTAAAAGGCCCTGGGGAAGGAAAAATATTTTGTTTCTCATCTGAAAACCTTTGTAATCTTCGCCCTTCTGATCAATTGTGGGTTAACATGAGTGGGGTCCAGGAGGAGGATTGAGGTCATTAATAGGAGAAATTATATCAGAAATTGTACAAGAGTTAGCTGGGACAGTGAGTAAATGAGGATGAAGTGGCATTGTTTATCTAAATCCTACCTACAAGCTTCTTCTTAGAGAGAAAGAGGCTTCCCTTAATGCAAGCCAAGTTCAACCAAAAGCTGGATGGAGGTTGTAGAGGGTCTCCTTAATAATACTTTAGATTCAAGTTTGATACTAACCTAAAATTAGGTTAACATCTTCAGAATTAACACTATATAAAATTCTTTTTGTAGCATATTTACATATAGAGGTCATCGTGGAAGTAGTAAATCTACTGGGTAATATTATATTTTAAGTGAAAAATTCCTCTTCTCCCAAAACCCACTAACTTTGGGTGAGAAACAAGCTAATCATATGCTAAAATTGATGTAAAACCAAATAAAAAGTGGAGGAAGTTGATAGCACTGGTTCTTGCTGTCAGCCCAGGGGTAGCTCTACTTCTCTTAGTAAATAGGGATCCTTTCCTGAGCTCTCCATCCTAGGCTGGGGCTGGAACGAAGGCTTCTCCTCTCCTTCCAGCATGAGCGGGGCCCACTCCTTGGCCACTTGCGTTTCTTCTTGCCCCTCATTGTGTTCTTGTCTCCCTCACTAGATCACAACCGCAGCGTTGCTCAGGGTGCACACAACAGCGAACGTTGATCAGAATCTAACTGCAAGCTAGGACTTTTTAAAGAATTTTTCAAGGATTAACTGATAAACATCTCTTAAGACTCCTTTCAGGTAGCTAATATGTTTATATCTCGTTCATACATGAGGAAATCACGACCCAGATAGGCTAAATAACTTGCCAGGGCAGCACAACTACTAAGTGGATTTGAACAAGATTTGAACTTGCAAAGTCTGGTGCCGGAGCCCAAACGCTAAACTATTATAACAATCAGGGGTGGGGAATCTGCTCCCTCAAGGCCACATGTAGCCCTCCAGAGACCCCAGTGTGGCCCCTTAAAGGGATTTGTTCTGTGAAATTTGGATTCAGTCAAAAGGCCGGGCTCGAGTGTCCAGAAGTCTTAAAAGATTGCCTCAATAAATAGCGTTATAGCTGAATGAATGTTTATTCTATGTTAATATATTATATATAATTCTATGAATTCTATATGCATTAATTTAATTATTCTACGAATAGTTGTCAGGTAGTATATCATATATTGCTATATATACAGTACATAATAAATGAATATTGCATTATTGAAATATAATGTATAAATGTTAAATTAACATTAATCCTTCTTAAGTGAATAAATGCATAATTCTGATGGTCAACTTAGCCTGGAGATTTCTGTTTTTCTCCTACCCCCTGCACCTCTGAAGCGGGGGTCAATTTAAGGATTCAGGGGCACAGAGCATTCAGGATGTTTCTAGAAAAGTGATAAAATGCAAGCATCTATGTTCTCAATTGATACTAGTAAACAACCTTTGGTTCCCCAGTTCCTGAGAGAACAAATGTTCTTTACTATGACAACCCTATCATGAGGGTTTCTTTTTTATGACAACAAAGCTTATTTTTCTAGAATCTTCTGGATTCAATCTTTTCTGATTCATTCCCACCACAATGTAGCAGTAACTGTAAGACACAGGTAACGGCTTCACGAATACCTGGGTGAGGACACAGCATCAACTTTCTACAAAAGATCAGTTGTGTCCTCTGCCTGAAAGTTGAACTTGCTGCTACTCTTCCCTTCTCAAAGAGATATACTGCGTAGCACTCATCTTTTATTCTGGCAATAAACTGAGAGAAAAATACTGACAACAAAATCCCCTACGTTATTTTTTTGATGAGAATAAAATCTACATTTGTGATCCGACAATGAACTGAAGACTAAGCCAGGAGTCTGGGAACATCCACTCTGTCAATTGAGATCATGGATGGAATTCAGGCAACATTCCCACATTGGAAATTGGGCAGGAGATGAGCATTAAAACCAAGAATTAAAGAATTAGGAGCCCATAATTATACATTACTTCATCTAGGAACCAGTGTAGACAGAGAGATCTTCAATGAAGTAGCTCCAGCTTGAATATAAAAGGATATATATATATATATATTCCTTTGTTGGTCAAATGAAGTTGTTTGTATTCATGCTGTTGCTTTAAGACACCAGCCTTTAGTGAGAGCTTCCATTTTCCCAGAACAGTTCAAATGAACATGGAATTGAAAACAGATGTGGGCTCCAGCGTGTTATTGCACAAGGGCGAATGGGGCATAGGGAGGGAGGGAGGGGGAGGTGGCAGGGACCGCGTGGAGGGACCTTCAGCAGCCCCAGGACTCTCATCACTCGAGGGGGTCTGAACTCTGAATTCCACCAGCCTGCACTCTGCAAATGAACTCTTAACAGAAAACAGATGGGAGAGGACCTGGAGTCGGGGGAGGGGAAGAAGAGGGCGGCTTGATGAGTGTGGTGAGGAAGGTTAGCGAGCACTCGAGTCAGAACCGCGTGGAGTGTGGGTTTATTAACATTCCTGGTGTACGGAAACAAAAGCGCCGAGGAGGTGATGGGAGCTGGGGCAACGTATGCCCAGGACACCTAGAGCCTCCTGCAGACGAAAATCCCATTGCTTGTGCTCTGCTGAGAAGAACCGATGACATTCAGAAGTTCCAAGAGCAGGGAGAATCCAGCCAGATTTTTTTCGTCCTTTTGCCTGGGAAACATCTCATCCAAACAGACCACTTGCTTTTGCAAACGCCAGTAGTCCTGATAAATCAAACTCACTGGAGTCAGCACAGTCCTCGTGTTACTTTCCATAAGGGCTCTGTCTGCGCCGAGGCTGCCAAGGACCTTCTGTGGCGGGGGAGGAGGGAGCTGGGCTAGAACTCAGTCTAGACAATAATACCTCCTGGGTCTTCCCATCCTGGGAGCGAGAGCTAATTCACTTCTGTCTGCCTGGACCAGCTTATCAGAGATTTGACTGTTCCCAGACGTGAATGAACCTTTTCACTTTTTTTTTTTTTTTGTAAACAAACCAGCTTGATTCTCTCCCTCAGTGTGTGAGAGGGAATTGTAGGCGGCTATGGGACTGTAGTGACTCTAAGGAGGATGCCATTTGGGGGCTTTGCTATGTTGGGGTTTGAGATACAGAGCTGGTGCTGCATGTTTGGGGTGGGGTGACTATTTGGCCCTTAATGTACTTGTTTGGCAAGGCAGCTTTAGGTGTTCTTGGAGAGATGCAACATATGAAAATGTCCACAGACATTTCTGGTTGTCGTAACTGGGGAGACGGTACTACTTTCATTTCATTGGTAGAGACCGAGGATGCTGCTAAGTATTCTATAATCCACAGGACAGCACCCTACAACAATATATTAATTATCTGGCTGGAACTGTCAATCATGCTAATAATGTAGAGAAAACTGGATTATAACATAGTTAATTCATCATCCTTGTGACAATTTGAGGACAAATATGGTAAATATATATAAAATTCAAGGACCATTCTCGAATACCATTTTAAGGACATACCTTTAAAACCCTACCTCATCAAAAAAAATCCTTTATAATGATGATGATAAAATAACAATAATAGTTATTAATGGTATTGTGCTATATTTCAGGCACTATTTGAAGCACTTTAACCAACAATAAACTTGTTTTTCACAATAAATTTATAGATAGGATAGGAGAGGCAAGATTATTTTCATAATCTTTAGAAGAAGAAACTGAGACACAGAGAGGTTTAGTAATATGCCTGAGGTCACACAGTAAGCACGGGCTGACTTCACAGGTGTTTATACTCTGCAATCACACAGGGCCCCATTCTCAGAAGGGTCTCATGTTTGGTTTAATGCTCTGCTATTGCTGTTTGAGAAGTCTTCATAGTTTTATCTTGGAACTGTGTTTTGTAGTTGAAGCCCAAGGGGACAAAAGCGTGTGTGTGTGAGCAGAGGAAGTGCGAGTGACACGATGTCTGCTCTTGCTCGCTGTTCGAGTCACACGCAGTGTTGCTGCTGTCCCGCGAACAGAGTTCCAGTGGACCCACAGGGCATGGCAGTTCAGAGAGACGCAAAGCAAGTACGAGATAAGCCTGTCATGTCTATCACTAAGTGTGAGCACTGACAGATCCAAGAGGCCACACTTTCTATTTAAACCAGAGCTTGCCTTGAACCCAGAAAGAAGGCAGCCGGCTTCTGGGAGACACGAACGCCGCACTGCCTACCACGTCCTTGCTCACTCACGGTGCTTCCCTGCATGAGTTTATGCGTGTAATGACGACATGGAAGGAAAGGCCCAGCCATGCTTCCTTTCCTTTTAGCCCTTCCTTACTCATCAGTGAGCCTAAGGTAGAGCGTGTTGGTAGAATGTGCACATATTGGGAAGTGAAATACATGGTTGAGTTATTTTTGTGCAGTTTCCAGTGTTCTGATAAGAACAAAACACGTATGCATACATGAGCTGTGGAATACCAATTGTATAATTTCAGTGATTCTGTATACAAGTTAAGTGCTCTTAGATTTGCATTCAAAGTGGCATTGCACATTATAAAGATGAATGGTAAAATTTGTGCTAATAATTTACAATTTTATGTTTTATTTACTTGTAATGGCACTTTCCCTCTGATTTCTGGATGAGAGACCCTGCATTTTTATTTTGAACTGGGCCTTGTAAATTATGGAGCTGGCTCTGAGGGAAAGAGCCATGATTTGAGTCTTGGTAGTGTGGACCTGGAATCTATGCTCTTATCTACAAGCATGACCGTGTCCATTCCAGGATCCAATGTGGTAAAAATGAGCTAGGTGTTAAGAGGAATTTCTCCACCTGTGACCAGATGCCTTCCAGGGGCAACCATCACCCTTCTCTTGGAGTGGTGAGAGCCAGGGTTGCTTCCTGGGGGTTGGACTTGGTTTCCGTGGGCGATGTGTCTCCTGCCAGGGCTGCCTCCTGGGTATCCTGCTCAGCGCTGCCTCACGGAGCAGTTAGTGAGGCACTAACTGCTGTGCTGCCCTCTAGTTTGTGTTTTAGTATCACACTCTCTATTGGTTTATGACTCTAGTTGACAATAGTACATTTAATTTATTAAGCCCTGTGATCAATGTGCTAGGCAGTTTATATATAATCTCACATCCTGAAGAGCTGATCTCCTAAGTAAATGATGATCGGAGGTCTCAAAGGCAGAATTTGGGGAGTCTTCACTGGAACCCAGGTCTGAGCGATTTCCCTGGCTTGTGTGGTTGCGAGAAGGCCTGCCTCACCTCACCCTGTTGTAACGGTGTCCATGTTTGGCCAGCCTCTGTCAGGTTTTTAGTTGAACATCTTTTGCAAGGTGAAATGTAAATTAGAAGGCTTCCTGTGATTTTTACCATATCCAGCAAAATTGACATCTCCCGGAAAGTTGAATTTTTAAAAGATTTCTTAATTTGTAGCACCTTGGCTTAAAATCAAACTTACTGAAACAACTTATAGAGCCCCCAAGTCTTATTCAGCAATGTTGATTGAAGTAAGTATAAATGTCCCAAATATGTTTTCCTCTGAAATACATGAGGGCTCAAAATTTGTGGTAAAATAAATCTCAAGTGGTACATACGTTCGCAGCAATGTAATGTGTTGGTGATGCCACTGGTCTTACCCAGCATGTAAACTTGTAATGAAATTGTTTAATTTTGAACTCTTTTAAAACTCCCAGTGTAGCTTTTTAAAGGGGAATCTACATTTGTATATTTCAACATTGCTAAGATGATCACATTCATTTTAGGAATTATATTTACAGCCTTTGATGTAGCATGTAAGATGAACAAGCTGGCAAACAGCCGACTTATTCGTACTACGGGTGTGTGTCTCACTTCCCAAGCCTGACGACTCAGAGGGGGCTCTGCATGGGGCCTCATAGCACCAGGTGCTGGGGGGATGGCATGGAGGAGTGTGGTAAAGACGGTGGGATCTCATGCCCTTCAAAGGATACATTTCCTTCCACTTTTCAGGAAAAATACTAGAAACATATAGGCCTTTGGTGTATATTCCTTAAGTGTAGGACTCTGTGGGCACATCTATGTGCGTATTATGTCTTTGACTTGTTTTAGTTTTGCTCTTTTTTAAAAAGCCAGCTTGTGCAGTTGAGGGTAGCAGGGACATTACCGCAGCCTAAGGAGTCAGACATCGCTGGACTTATCCAGCCCCTCTGCTGACTGTGCTTGCTACCTTCTTTTTTAACTTGGATATGTTTCCCTTATCTCTCTAAACCTCACTTTCTCCGCCTACAAATATAAATAAGAGTAATCTACCTACTCCATAGGGATGCTAAAAGATTACAGAAATGTAAACTGACTGGTACATGGTAAATGCTCGATAAATCGATTCATGATATTTCTCACATTGTGGGCTTTCAATGCCGATATACAAAAAATGGTATTCTTAGTTATTTTGACCTTAAAGGTAATGAACATAATGAAATGTAAGATAACGTACTGAAATGTGCCCCATCTCTGCTGATATCAAAACACTACAGTAGCAACACACAAATGCCAAAATACTACAATTATTTTTGCAACAGTATATTTCATTTTAAAATGATAAAAATGCTTGCTCAGCCAAGACATACAATTGTGAGTTACTGGATTTACTTTTTCAGTGTAGGATTTCATTTTATTGGGAAACTAGAAATGTGTAAATTTTACACATAATATGCAGCAAATGTAGTTCTGTGATAGCTTGATTCATGAATATAGAGCATTTCAAATCTCTGCTTAGGGATCCTTGTAACTGACACTGTGATATAAAAGCTGCCGTTCACATGGAGGCGAGTTTTGCATATCAGTGTTGTCTATTTTGCCCTTTGATTTGATATTGAGTTAAAGAAGCATATTCATATGTCACAGTGTAATGTCTATAATAGCAGGGATCAGCTCTTTGGGGTAAAAAATGTATATAACAGTTTTAATGAGTTCTTTTTTCCTGTTAACTAATATTCACATTAGTAAAACATCCAAATCTCCATCATTTGGTTTAAACTTCTTTATTCTAATTAAGCATATTAATTAAGCACATTTTATCCATCTTATGAAAAAACTTTTCTTTTTTAATGGATGTATAATTGGACATATTTATGGGGTACGTAAGGACTGATGTTTCCATATACCTATTGTGATCAGATCAAGATAATTAGCATATCCATATCTGAAACATTTATTTTTGTGTTGGGAACATTTCCTTTAAAAATTTTTTTAGGCCAGATGCAGTGGCTCATGCCTGTAATTCCAGCACTTGGGGAGGCTGAGGTAGAAGCATGGCTTGGGGCCAGGAGTTTGAGACCAGTCTGGGCAACACAGTGAGACTCTGTCTCTCTCAAAAAAAAAAAAAAAAAAAATTAGCCTGGCATAGTGGCAGGCACTATAGTCCTAGACCCTCGGAGGCCGAGGTGAGAGCCCAGGAATTCAGGGTTAGAGTGAGCTATGATCATGCCACTGCACTCCAGACTAGGCAACAGACTGAGACCTTGTCTTTACAAAACAAAACCACAAACCCCCAAAACAAACAAAACAAATTCATGACTCGAATGGTTTTATAGGAGAGACACTAAGTTTGGGCAGATCTAAGGAAACTAAAATGATCAAGGGTAATCTTTTGATGATGCTGAAATAGAAGCATAGTAAAAATTTAAACATTAGGCATTTGATTTCCTTTGATGATATTATAAACAGAATATCATGAATGAATGATTCAAAATGAATAAACATTTATTGATTTATTATTTTTAACCATATATCACTTACTGTGCAAAGTCCTGACTTCTGGTTTTTCTATGACCTTGTGTTCTACCTGTTTTTACAATTAAGAGCTAACCACTACCCTGGCCCACTGGATCCCTGTGAATTTTCCGAAGGTCGTCATTACTCAATATCTGCTAATGGCAGCTTGAGAAAGCACAAATGAAACACAACTTAGAAACTGTGTTCTTAATCTTGTTTATCATCAGCCTAGAGACAGAAAGCCTCTTCCAGTTAGCGTGAAAACCCAGGTACACACATGCAGGCACATTCATGGTCGAATATTTTGCTGAATCAGCTGAACTAAATGGTGCATGGGAGGCAAACTCACTACCCTGTCAGCTACATATCACATAATTGATGCTATTTATGACAGAAGCGAAGCCAGAGGCTGAAACACCAACAAAGAAAGGCTTCCTTGGAATTGCCCTTCTGTTTTCTTTGGAAGGAGAGAAGGAGCTAGTGACTCAGTTTGGCATTATATTGACCTCAGCAGACAGAGCAATGCCAGATCCTGGGCTAGGGCTGAGTGTCCTGAAAGTAAACGTAATATTGACACATATTTCACAACCAGCGGTTTCCCGGCGGTCAGGCTCACGTCACAGAGAAGGCAGTGGACAAGTGCAAACAGGAGAGAAAAGACTGAACACAGAATACATCTCTTCTGAATCCTTTTAATGAAACCCAAGAAGCATGCCAATATTAAGAAAATTACAGAATGCTTTCCAGACTATTAGAGATGTATTGTGAACATGACATTTGCTACGACTATACAATATAGATTCTACAGTATTGACTGTGAGATGTACTCATAAGACTGTATGCAAAGAAAAGTTAAATATAATAATATTTTTTACACATTAAACACCTCACCATTTTGGATAACTTGTGTAAGTAATATAGCTAAATTAATGCTCACAATTAGACTGAGAGTTTACAGTATTACTCCTTATGTTGAACAGGAGGTTTGGAGATGACAAGGATAGAAAGGGAACGATGGAGTCTTTAAACCACAACACAACTGAACTGTTAAGGAGCTGGTTTCACTTATAAATGCACAAGTGACCATAATAAAGACACATGCATCTTCAATGACCTTGGCAGAGGAAGGAGTGGTTTCTTTGCAGATGAAAAATATTTCACAGAGACTTAATTTCTCATCCTAGACTCATTCATTTCCAACTTGCTTTTCCATAAGGTCTGTCAAGGGAGAGATCTAGGAAAGCTCTGTGTCTGCTGTGCGATGTGACTTTCGAGCCATAGTTGTCATCCTGTTCCAGGGCGGGGGGGTGCGGATCAGAACCACCTAGAGGAGCTTCTTCAAACAACATGGTCCTCCCCGGGAATAAGACAGATTCCAGGGCTTTGAGAGGAACACAGAGCTGAATATGTTGTTACATCAAAGGGGCTTCAGAGGGATCCAAGACTATACTGAAAGGAAAGCACTATTCACCTGCCATCCTTCACAGGTACAAAGCCTTGTGGGACAGAGTGCTGATTCACTGCTAGGTGGCCCTTCTCACATCAGAAGGTGGATTTTTGTTAGGCCCAGGGAGAGTCTCTCAACACTGAAGCATTTCCTTAGTAACCTCATAGCTCACAGCCACTGGAGATCTTTCCTATCAAGCCTGAGACCCCATCAGAAAAGGTGGGTGGTGTATCCCCACTGGGGAAGCTGCAAAGAACTGCAGGTGGAAACTTGGATCATTCCAGGAGAGACGACAGACAATCTGAGACAATATATAGAAGGGCTAGAATCCTTATTTGATAGTCATACGTCATCTGTAAGTAGATGTTCTGTTCATACAGGACATTTGGAAGTTTAGTTTATGTTTGTGTGTGTGTGTGAGAGAGAGAGAGAGAGAGACAGAGACAGAGACAGAGAGACAGAGATTGTATGTATGTGGCAATTATGATTTTAATTTCCAAGACCTATTTTTTGTTTTATGATTGTTCGTCATGCACAACTTCCAATTCCTATTATACGTGTAATATGTATACTTGAATTTTGAAGATATCGATGCAAATGATCTTAAATTCCTTTCTGATTCTGGAATTAACTCTTTTTTTCCTCTGTGTATATGTGTACAGTATGTATTTGTGCAGAGAGATTATTTTCTTATTCAGAGAAAGAAAATCAGATCTAATTTAAAAACTAGTGTTGGTTGTACGTAGATACAGTTGGAGCCATATGTATGTACTCTATGGACTAAAAAAGTTTTTTTTAAAGGAGAAGTTAAAATACTACAAAGTCCTGTATAAGAATATTTTGTGTATGTTATTTATTTATTTAATCTTCACAGTAGTGCTGTAAGGAAGGTATTATTGTCTTAATTTTGCACATAGAAAGTAAGGCTCAAGGAGGTTGATTAATCTTCCTGTAGGTTTGGCGAACGGGATGTGATAGGGCAGAAGTTCCCACTCAGGTTTTCAGTCCCTATGTCCAGTGTTCCCGTCATTGAACTTACTTGACATTTTCCCTGGTGGATAGTTTTACTCCTATAAAATGTGAATTAATATTTTTATATATATAAATAATATATTATGTATTAATAATACATACTTCCTAGGGTTACTTTAGGAATTACAGCATATCTTATGAAATTTATATAAAATATTTGCTATATGTATTGGCTTTGAAAGGCCAGTAATTATGTATTAGTCTTTTCCCCAGGTTATGTCATTTACATATGAATTATAATAAAAGCATATTCCTATGATATCTTTACCCTGAATATAATATAAAATTACTTCGTAGAAAGTAAATTTTATTAGAATGCCCCATCCCAAAAACTAACATAAAAGAAAATATTTTAAAATGTAGGCAAACTTTATAAAGTGTTATGCTAATGAATTTTAAATCTTAGTGTAAGCTAACTATTTTCTACAAATAGATGAAGATTGAAATTAAGAGACAAAAACTGAAAACAAATAAATTAGGAGGAAAATAGTAAAGTTATCTTCTCAAAATGTACTTGGATTTCATGTGTTCAGACTTTCGAAAAAATATAATTTTCACAATATAAAAAGTTCTTAGACAAAGAAAAGATGGGGAGTCTCTGTTTTCTTTTTGAATTGTATGTGATTTGTTCCCAAAACCTGGTTTGAGAGTGAATTGTTTAGATGCCAATGAAATTTTCTAAGGAACCAAGGTAGAATCTGGTGTTTCTTGCATTTGAGTACTGTACCAATCACTTCCTGTTATAAGAAAAACATTTTCATAGACACCCACATACTTAAAACATTTCAAATATTCTCAGAGTCCTTACATAATTATACAACAAAGCAATCAAGTTAGACTACAAAACCAACTAATGCTATTTGAATCAATTTAATATATTGAGTGAATAATATATTTTGCTGAAGCAAAGTCACTGCCTACTTCTATTGAGTTTTCATACCTATAATTCATACCTGTATAAATAATATCAAGATTTTTCTCTTTGAACCCTTTTTAATGCCTTCATTTCTATAGCTAACCATATTGTCATTTACCCTTCATTTAGTGCATATGTATCATTTAGATATTTTCTCTCTCTGCTAATAAGCCACAGCAATAAAAATGATAGTACTTGGTGACAATGCAGTTGTAAATACAGACAAAAACATGAGTATTGAAATTATGTAGCCAAGCTTTGTTATAAGGTGATCATCCAGATGATCCCCAGGGTATGCTTATGTTAATTTTATACAGAATTATATTGTTATAGAGCTCTGTTGCACCATCTGGAATATATCTACTTTCCCTAGAGGTCTATTTACCCTTGTTTGGAAAATGTTGAGGTAATCCATTGGTGAGTTTATTATTACTCTTGAATAGAAGTGCCAGAAACCTAGCTCAAAGTGGGATAAACCAAAAATGAATAATGTTTTCCTCTCTTAACTGAAAAGCTTTAGTGGATAATTTGCTTCAAGTATGACTAGCTTCACGTGTTTGAGTGGTATCATCAGGACTTGAATGTCTCTCTACCCTACCTTTTTCTTTCTCTACCCCAGAATCTTATGGCTTTGCTGTCCTCTTTGTTGGGTTCTTTATTAGGTACTCTTTTTTTTCCACAAAGTGACTCCATCACTCCCAGGCTTGTATTCTACTAGCTTATTATTTTCTTAACGGCTTTATTGAGATACAATTTACATAGCATACAATTTACCCATTTAAAGTGCGCAATTGAATGGTTTTAGTATATTCACAGAGTTGGGCAACCATTACAGGTATTTTTAGAACGTTTTCATCACCCTAGTAAGAAACCCTGTGTCCATTAGCAATCATTCCCCCCCCAACCCTCCCAGCCATAGGCAGCCACTACTCTACTTTCTGTCTATAGATGTGCCATTTCTGGACATTTCATATAAATGAAATACAGTATATGGTCTTTTTGACTGGCATCTTTCATTTAGTATAATGTTCTGAAGGCCCACACATACTGTAGCGTGTATCAGTGCTTCATTCCTTTTTATTGCTAAGTATTATTCCGTTTTATGAGTATATCACATTTTGTTTATCCATTCTTGAATCGGTGGGTATTTGGGTTGTTTTCGCTTTTTGGCTATTATGAATAATGCTGCTATGAATATTTGTGTACAAATTTTTGTGTGGACATGTGTTTCCAATTGTCTCTGTAGGAGTGTAATTGCTGGATCATGTGGTAATTCTGTGTTTAACTTTGTGAGGAACTGCATAAATGTTTTTCACGTGGCTGCACCATTTCACATTCTCACCAGCAGTGTTTGAGGGTTCCGATTTCTCTACATCCTTGCCAACACTTGTTATTATCTGTCTTTTGATTATCCTAGTGAACATTAATTTTTTAAGTATTTTTATTGTGGTGAAATACACATAACATACACTTTACCATTTTAACTATGTTAATCCATCATTTTTAAATATTTTTGTACACCAAGCTCTTTTAAAAGATGGTTGAATTTTAGATATATAAAAGCTGAAACCAAAATATAACTAAATAGTAATAATAATTATTTATACAGGCAGTCTCCAAAAAGTGAATGGGTTGTGTTTAAAAGGTGTTTCATTAGTCACTTAGTTGGAATTCATTTTCTCCTGTAAGAACAGTGTATTTAAACGGGCAAGTATCTCTACCTGAATAAATAGCTGAAATAGAGAGTTCTTTCCTCTTTTGCCTGTTTTGATGCCAACTCTGAGTTTCAGAACCTAGAGTCCCTTTGGAGTTCACTAACTAATATTATAGGAGCTGTAAGATCCCTACTGCATGTCTTTGCTGGATAGTCCATTTCTCTGACAGCTGACTTAATCCCCCATACAATTCCTTCCCTTGCCACCAAAACTCTGAAGTGGTGGCTTCAGGGTTTTCTTGTGGTGATAGTTTTGGAGGGTTCCAATCCTTCCCCAAAAGAATCCATGAAATTCATTTATTTGTTTTTTTTAAACTGGAACTAAATATGATAGTCTTTAGATTTGTTTTGTCCAGTAGAAATGTTCTGTAACTGCACCATCCGATATAGTAGCCGCTAGCCACTGTGGCTTTTGAGCACTTGAAATGTGGCTAGAATAACTGAGGAGCTGAATTTTTATTTTTAATTAAGTAAAATTAGCCACATGTGGCTAGTGGTTACCTCGTTGGATAGCACAGCTCTAGACTGAAGTTATGTTTCTAATGGCATCCAAGGCTTTCTGACTTTTTAAAGTGTTTATGAATGTACCAATTGAGGCTCCTTGGTGACTCCTATGGGCCTCAAAAGCCACCTGTATAGCCACAGGCAGTGTATATGACTTGTTTATATAGACTACTTGTACATTTAGTTCTCATTTTAGGGTCTTTGTGCCAATAAATATTTTATATGATCATTTAATAGAAGTGTTGAACCAGGCATGGTGGCTCATGCTGTAATCCCAGCTACTTCAGAGGCTGAGGTGGGAGGATCACTTGAGCCCAGGAGTTCAAGGCTGTAGTATGTTATGATCGTGCCTGTGAATAGCCACTGAACTCCAGCCTGGGTACCATAGCAAGACCCTGTCTCTAAAATAGTTTTTTTCGTTGTTGTTATATGAGTATCATAGATTATGCAGTTGTGACTCAATCAATATTCTGTGTTCTTGGTAGCAGCAGATCCTTAATGGTGAGCAAGAATTGTCATGTATTTGTCTACATGACATACGTATTACCTTAATTCTAGTTTAGGGACAAATGCTAACTATTCAAATAAATGAGTTAAAGAAATTTGAACAGTCAGACCTTAGAACTTGGAAAATTTACTAAGGTACAAAATTTACTGGAGACTCTTGTAGTAGAAATTTAAACATTTATACCAGTAACTTCTTGTGGAATTATAGTAATTTTTTTTCCTTTGGACTAATTGAGTCCAAATAATTTGGAACACAGGAAAGTTTGCTTCTGTCTGTCTGAGAATAATTAGAGACTGAATTAGCTCTGTATATCCTACTTTAGATTTTTGATGTCTAATTTTGACCCATTTTTTTTTTCCCGAGAAACAGTCTCACTCTGTTGCCCTGGCTAGAGGGCCATGGCATCAGCCTAGCTCACAGCAACCTCAAAACTACTGGGCTCAAGTGATCCTTCTGCCTCAGCCTCCCAAATAGTGGGGACTACGGGCATGCGCCACCATGCCCGGCTAATTTTTTCTATGTATTTTTAGTTGGCCAATTAATTTCTTTCTATTTTTTAGTAGAGACGAGGTCTCGCTCTTGCTCAGGCTGGTTTCGAACTCCTGACCATGAGCGATCCCGCCTCGGCCTCCCAGAGTGCTAGGATTACAGGCATGAGCCACCACACACCTGGCCTGACCCTTTTTGTTTTATAACTGAAATAGTTTTTATAGTGTTTATAGTGTTTTATAGTATTTATTTTGTATGTAGAATATATGGTATATACATGAGAACTTAGAATACAAATTCCTGTTTAAAGCTGTTGAAATGTTTTTTGATAATGTTTAATGTAACAGCTTTTTTAAGATATACATGGGGAAAACCACAGAGGGAATTTTTTAAAAGCCTCAATAACTATTGACATATTAGATTGTAAACTTCTGAAGGCAAGGACTATGCCTTATTTATCTTTGTTTTTTTCCCTAGAATTTAGCACATTAAGTTGAGCGAGAAGACAATGAGTATTTTTTTAATGAATTAAGATACGATGAAATTTATCTAAGTAATTTTCTGTTACTTTTCAGTTATAGTTGATATAAAAAACAAAAAAGTATATTGTGTGTGTTTTCTTACAATGATAATGTATTCCTGAAATATGAAGAATAGGTAATATTAATGTCACTTCACATTTCAAAATTCAGATTTTCTAAAACAGATATATTTTTACATAAGGATGCCTTTTAAAATTTATGTGTAATTTAATAAATCATCAGTTTTTTTCAAGTAGTAAATGCTTCCTTCATACATTCAACATTTTATTTACTAAATTTGCATTCATTCAGGAATGAAATAATTATGGAAACTTAGTTACATGTGTATATAAATCATATCAAATTCAAAAGGTGAGCTTTTTGTAGGAGAAAAAGATTAAATCTGTGTATTTAATTTAACAAAATCCACACTAATAGCAGATGTCTTTATTTTATAGGGTAGGAAACAGACCTAACTTAATCATCTTGTCTCGAGTTACATGGTAAGTTTGCTGGAGATCGAAATTATACGCAAAGATTTCTGGATCCCAAGTTTCATGTTTCAATATTTGGTGTTACTTAAAGTGACTCATAAAATTGATAGATGTCATTTGTTGATACTTAGGTGATCCTGCAACTTGATGGATGACAACAACCCTTTTGAACCAAAAAGTAAGTATTGCTGCCGCAGTTGATACTAACATGCATGGCTTTTGTACTGATAATCTTTCTTCAAGAGGAAAGGTTAAAGATGGAGATGGGCACATTTTCTTAAAAACAGAAATACCTAAATTTATTAAAGTAATATATGCTCATAATAAAAAACCAAACAATATACAGTAAAAATGTCAGTAAAGTAGAAATGAAATGTTTTCTCCTCATCCCCGGAGATAACTACTATTATAGGTTTGGTCTACATAATCACAAACTTTTTATATGCATAGACAAAAAAAAATTATTTCTACATAAGATCATGCTATATATGCTATTATGTACCTTTTAAAAATTTTTGCTCAACAATATATCTTGGCTATATTGACAGTACCCAATTAAAAAGAATACGGAAGATCTATGTGTCCACATTGTATCACATTAATCTAAGTGATTTTTTAATAGTACACATGGGTCTCCCTCATTTCTGTAAATTTGGCATTGCCTGACTGCCTAGTTTCTTGGTACATAGATTATCATATGTTAAGTGCCTGATACATATCCAGTAGGAATGGATATACTGTGTGTAGGAAGAAATACAAAGGAAGAAGAAAATACATTCTTTACTCTCAAGGAGCTTACTTTGGTGTTAGTTTAAGACACATGAAGAAATAGTGAGCAGTTTGAGATCATAGATAGTAAATCTTGAATAGCATAGTATAGACTGTCAATGCAGTAAGAAGTGAAAGAAAAATAGGTCTGATGGTTTATTGAGGAAGTTATAATTGAATTAAGATTGGGAAGGGGCAGGGAATGAATATTTTGTTGGGTATTTGCTTGAAGTTAGATACTTTATATGGCATTTTCCTGAATCTCTGTTACCACTTCAATTTGGTACATACTGTACTCATGTTAGAGGTGAGGAAATAGGTTCAAGTAATTTCTTCAGAGGCACATAATTAGAAATGGTACGATGAGGATTTGAACTATTCAATTTGACCTCAGGTCTGTGCCCTTTGCACTATACTCAATGATGTGGACAGTATAAGTAGAAAGAATATTCTAAATGGAGGAAGCAGTATGAATGAGGGCTTCAAGGGACACGTTGAGAATGGTATTTTCAAGTATTCAAAATATGCAAATGCTAAACTATGAATTATGTTTTTAATTATTTGATTTAGAACATTTTATATGATGTTTTTTGAGGTATTGTTTAGAAAAGCAGGGGATCAGTTCATAATATTGGTTACATTTGGGAGGATGAGAAGGTTTTTTGTATGGAGGTTTGGTTTACTTGTTTTTTTGGTAGGTGGACTACTAAACATTAAGCAATATTATGCTAAGAAATGGTTTGTGTCATACCTGTATAGAAAGGGAAATTAAATTAAAATGTTTTAAAATGGCATCAATTTGTTAAGATGTTTTTGTTATGTATGCTATACCCAAATCATTGTGTTCAAGTAGTGCCTTTTAAGGCCATGCTAAAGTATGGTCTTAGTTTTGAGTCAAAAGTAGAAATGGCATTATCGTAATATAGTAAAATTACTTTTAGAAATGACTGCATTTAAAAGACAAAGATGGTATTGTCTAAGCTAGAACCCTGAAGTTGTTTTGTTTTGTTTGGATTTATTTATTTTTTAGTTGTCCTTCCATCTACATCTCACTCCATTGCTTATATCTAATACTTCTTCTTTTTTTGTTTTTTTTTTGAGACAGAGTCTCACTCTGTTGCCCAGACTAGAGTGCTGTGACATCAGCCTAGCTCACAGCAACCTCAAACTCCTGGGCTCAAGCGATCCTCCTGCCTCAGCCTCCCGAGTAGCTGGGACTACAGGCACGTGCCACCATGCCCAGCTAATTTTTTCTATATATATTTTTAGTTGGCTAATTAATTTCTTTCTATTTATAGTAGAGACGGGGTCTCGCTCTCACTCAGGCTGGTTTCGAACTCCTGACCTTTAGAGATCTGCTGGCCTCGGCCTCCCAGAGCGCTAGGCATGAGCCACACACCCAGCCCTAATACTTCTTTTTAACCAAAACAATACACACACAGTTTTTTGAAGTCAAGCAATCTGGAAAGGCTTTAAGTTGTATAACCACAGTTTCCTGAAGGGAGAGAAGGAGGGAAAGTAGATCCTGTATATGTAAAAATTGTGTTGAATGTCATGTTTTCTGCATCCTGTATCTTCCTCCTTGATTGAGTCTTGTATTTTAGTGGATTCTTCCTGAGAAAGAAAGGACGAAGAGGAAATAAATTTTGTATGATATTGCTGATCTTTATTCTTGATTAAAGAATATGTACCTCATGCTTGATGAAAATATTGGCTGAGTCTAGAATTTTAAACAGAAAATTATTTTTACTAAGACTTTTGTAAGCATTATTTTAACTTTCTTCCTCCGCCACCTCAATTTTAGGATATTCTCTTTATTTCCAACATTCTCAGGTTTCATGATATATCTCTCTATTGTAGTTTTTTTTTTTTTCTTGACCATTGTGCTGGGTGCTGGTGGGCCCTTTCATTCCGGAGATTTATGTCCTTTAGAACTGGGAATTTTTTTTGAGTCTTCCTTTGATTACCTCCCCTCTCTTTTTTCTCTATTCTCTGAAGGCTTTATTAGGTAAATGTTGTACCTTTGAAATTGATTTTTCTAACAATCTTCTTGATTTAATTTTTTTTTTTTTTTTTTTTTTTTTTGGTATTTTATTTCCATAGTAACTCAACTTTGGCATTCGGTTGTTTTTTTTTAACTGAATTTTGGCTGTCTTGTTTACAGTCTTTTTATTTTCTGAATGTTACTTTTTTAACTTCTCTAAAGATGCTAGTTATAGCTTCTTTTCCTGCTCAACTGTATTATCTCTGTTTTCTTTAAGATCTTTTGGTCTGTTTTATTGCTTTGATCTTTAACATTGGAGGTTTTCCTCAAATTTCTTGTGCTTATTGGTGATTCATCCATATTTGAGAGAGAGGCACTGAAGTGTTTCCTAGCAGCTCTGTGTTTGGTGAAAACTTGTAAACTGGTGATATTCATAGTATGCTCTTTACTTAATTTCTTCAGGTGAGAAGTTTCTGATCTGCCCTGAAATGGAATAAGCTTCACTTAATTTCCCTGTTTTCAGTCTAGCACGTCATCCCTACTTTGCTCTGTGCCTGATATAGCTGAATCTGGTTCATGTTTTCTAGTATCTCTCCTACCTGTTGCCTCTTATTCTTAGTTTATCTCCCTTTTGTTAATACAGGTGGGTTTTTTTTTCCAGATAATGGATACAGCCCTTTTTGTATATATAATTATATTCTGGTCATATTACTTAAACTCACTTTGTACTTAATCCTAAAATTTATTGGCCACTGTAAACAACTGCTGTCCTTCATTAGCTAGCTACTAAAACTGGTTTAGATCTTAGAGATTGAGTTCTGAGTTCTTTGCTACCATGTACTGACTACAAATATCAATTCAGTAATTGCTATTAGGACTATTAGAGTACATAAATATACTATGTATTGCAAAAAAGTATTTTTCTTCTTGAAAATAGGTTTGTTTCTCTCCTTTTGAAAATTAGGTAATTCCAAAATGGCAGAACTCTTTATGGAATGTGAAGAAGAAGAGCTAGAACCATGGCAGAAGAAAATAGAAGAAATTAAGGAAGAAGAAGATGATGATGAACTGATCTTTGTTGGAGAAATATTAAGTTCAAAACCTGCCATTTCAAGTAAGCATTTACTTTCAGTAAAGTAAAGTTTCATAAGATGGTTGTTTCTAACAGAAAGACCTGTGGGCCATCTTCTATGTCTTTGATGTCCTTGTCCTTCTGTAAGTAGTTGGAGGTAAAAGGGAGGATAAAGGACAGTAAGAACTTGTGAGAATAAGAGTGGTGATGTATTTGGGAACTGGAGTAAGACAGTAAGAGGTTAAAACATCAGATATGAGAAAAGGGAAATAACTAACTAGAGGTTACGATTACCTGACAGCATTGTAGGCCTTCTGAGATTGTAAATCATAATTTTTAATGGAACCAGGTAGGTTATCTGTTTGTTAATTTTTTTTCTTTTTCCCCTTAAGCCCAGATGTACAGAAAAGGAGGTGTTTGGAATGCTTTGCTGAAAATATCAGAATATACTAAATAAATTTGTGTTAGTGTCTGATAGGGGTTCTCACATCCAGGCAACTGTGTCATCAAAGTGTCATCTTGGTATATGACTACAAAATGAATAGGCACTGCATGATTATACAGTCTCTGGTCTGTGTACCAACATGTGCTATAGCTTATGGCTACACTTATCTTCTATTAATAGCAACTACTGTTTATATTCATGAAAGAGGGAGGTCTTGGTCTTTAGCCACTGTAATTAGATAATGAAGGCAGTCGGCACACTTAAATCCTTATGGATTTCTAGCAAAACATGCCCCATAACTTTGTGGATTATTAGATTTCTGTTAGAGTAATTAGGGTTGATATTGTTATAATGTTGAAGTGAAGATACTGGTGATACTTGTTAAAATTTCCTCTCAAAATTGTGTAAAGTGCGAGGGACAACATAGTGAATTTCAGGTGAGAAAGAGGATACAGATCCTTTCCCATTTTATTTATTTTTAAGCCTGGAGAATTTACCAAGGAATGTAACCAGCATACCGGTTTCTTTTATTTACCATGGCAGTGTGTAATAATGTGGTTAAGAGATGAATTTTAAATATTCTGAAAGCCTACTTCCTTCTCTTGACTCTAAACTTGGAATAGCACTTCTATTCAGTTTTATCAGAGATAGAATAATTTAGCCAATTAAATTCTCAGCATCATTTCCTTTGGCATATTGGGAGGTGCTAAGTGGAGTGCCGCTTAAATTATAAAATGGACTAGGTATATTTGGCATGCTTATTGTTGATAGTGGAATAGACTATTGTATTCTCTTAATTATTTCTAGTCACTGTGATGATTTTTATGCTGAAATGTTACCATATTTCAAAATTGTTACTCAAATCATGTTATTGAAAGCATGATAATTAAGATTCAAGTTGGGGCTGGGCGTGGTGGCTCACGTCTGTAATCCTAGCACTCTGGGAGGCTGAGCCAGGCGGATCATTTGAGCTCAGGAGTTCAAGACCAGCCTGGGCAAGAGCGAGACCCCATCTCTACTAAAAAATAGAAAGCAATTAGCTGGACAACTAAAAGTGTATATATATCTATATATATAAAAAAAAATAGCCAGGCATGGTGGTACATGCCCATAGTCCCAGCTACTCGGGAGGCTGAGGCAGGAGGATCGCTTGAGCCCAGGAGTTTGAGGTTTCTGTGAGCTAGGCTAACGCCACAGCACTCTAGCCCAGGCAACAGAGTGAGACTCTGTCTCAAAAAAAAAAAAGATTCAAGTTGGATTTATATTAATTGTAAATGACTGTTAACAGTGCTCAACTAAAACAATGTGCATTAGTTTTAAATGATTCTATCAAAAAAGGAATTGGCCCCAGTGGAATTTCTTTTATAAATTGTTAACTCATAATTTAAAATTTTATTGATGTTTTATGTATAAGCCATAAAATACTTTTATGTATAAGCCATTTGGAACATGAGCTAAATGTTTATGTAGAACTACCACGGGAAGGAGTAGAAAACTTGAGTTTGGTAAAACTACAACCACCGAAACAGAAATAGCTGCTCTTTAATGATTTGAGTACTTACCTTGACTTTCTGAATGAAAACAATATCAAGTTGTTTGAGCAGATTTTTGTCCTAGAAGACTTACATTGTGTTTAGTCATAGAGTACTGCATTTCCGTGATCATAAAATAACCCTAGTTTTTCATGGTTCTTTTTACTTTATAGAATTATTTTATGGGATTTGGTTCTTTTCTACTAGGAGAGAAAAAAGGGAAATTTTTGAGATTTTATGGAACTTTTTAAAGCTCTATACCATTTCCTGATAAACAATTTTAGACAAATAATCTGTTCTTCCAAATTTCAATTTGATCCCTCAATAATCTAGAAGTTACAGAATTCACGTGGGTATAAGAGTTTGCGATCATAAACTGATCCAGAGCATCCAGTCAGGCTCAAATTGACTTTTGATATAGTGGTAGATTTGAAACAAGTTAATCAGATACTCTGGTAAACTCTTAAATTCAATTTAGTCTAGTTTGAAGTCTCTCATAATTTCCCATTCAGACCTCAAGACTGTGCTATTTCTGTGCTTTGATTAAAAAAAAAAAAGAACTAAAGAGTAATGGTGCAGATTATCCAATCCGCTAACCGATGATAAATCTTCCAGGCTTTTAGGGTGTGAATGTGGCATGGCGTTGGGGAAGGGCTTGATTTCAGGTCACAGGAACCTGAGTCTTTACACAGTTCTTTCACCATTAAGGAAAAGAAATATTCTTCACCAGCTGGTCGTGTATGAATATATTTTGGGAATGCCTTTTCAATTTTCTTAATATGTGTTGCATTCACATAACAAATTTTATAATAAACATTGTTATAGATATTTTGAACAGAGGTAACTCCAGCTCATCTTCAAAGGGAATAAAGAGTGAGGCACTCGGTCCAGGTACAGTATTACTACAGTATTTTAATTTTAAGTGAAATATTTTGACACAATTGGTTATATAGAAATATATTCAATATATTATGTAATTTTAAAATACAGGTATTCCTGATGTATTCAAGCCTACAAGTCAACACTACAAAGACCCAACATCAAGTCCAGTGGCTGCTTTGCCTAGATTTCATCCTGAATCTAAATCTTCACATAGCTCTGTTATTGTTCAGAATGCGTCTAAACGTGTAAGTGTTTCTGAATTACATAAGTAGTTTAGGGACACATTGGATATTATAATACTGACTTAAAATTGTGAACTATAGGCCGGGCGCGGTGGCTCACGCCTGTAATCCTAGCACTCTGGGAGGCCGAGGCGGGCGGATCGCTCAAGGTCAGGAGTTCGAAACCAGCCTGAGCAAGAGTGAGACCCCGTCTCTACTATAAATAGAAAGAAAGAAA
>CAUYRT010070610.1:0-42432 GCA_963574885.1 Lepilemur ruficaudatus | reverse complement strand
TTTTAAGTGTACAATTAAATGGTTATTAGTAAATTTACCAAGTTGTACAGCTATTCACATAAATCAGTTTTAGAGGATTTCCCACCCCCCATTGAGACCCCTAATACCCATCCCCAAATAAACTTCAAGCATGCCCCTCCCCTCTCCTTCCCCTGGATGTGGGTCCACCCCCCACCCCCAAAATCCCCAGTGAACACTACCACCATTTAAGCACCATAGTGTCAATCAGTCGATACCAATTTGATGGCGAGTACAAGTGGGGCCCGTTCTTCGGATCTTGTGTCAAATTTAACTGTCCATTGTCCACTGTGGAAAAAGAAGGACAAGAAACCCTTTCCTCATAGAGATCTTGACAGAGAAGGTAGATAGTGTATGTACTAGTTAGAGTAATGCTGGCTGCTATACCAATGAGTAGCCCCCAGATTTTAGTATTTAATGCAGTAACATATACCAATCCAGTGTGGGTGTTGCTGTCAGTAGGTGGAAGAAGTCACCTATCTTCTTTCCTTTTGTGATTCTGCCAATCCCTAGGGCTTTGAAGTCCTCTGATCTAGCCAGCAGACAGACAGACAGGATAGAGAATGCACCTCTGCTTCTTAATTGCCTTGGTTTAGACACTTCTGCTTACAATTCATTGGCAATTATTGGTCACATTGGCTCCACCTGGATGAAAGGTGGAGGAGCGGGTAGGAAATGCAATCCTTGACTGGCTGTCACTCCCCCATGACTATGGAAGGAGGAGCAGGCATCACGGTGGACATTTGGATGTCTTTTTCAGGGGGGTCATTGGCATGAGTGTGGAATTTCCACACTGTAACATACACTCCCTTCCTCTCAAAGTACCTTGGGTCTCACCAATCCAGATCAGGAATTCTAGAAGACTTGATGACATCTGAGAATACTATATGACACTAGAGGAATTCACTCATTATTTCAGTTTGGTCCTTGTCCTAGTTTGAATTCCCCAAGAAGCTGGTCTTAAAACAAAGATTTGAGTGCAAGTAGTTTATTAGTAATGTGATCCCAGAAACATTGGTATGGGTATGGGGAAGTGAGTCAGAGAAGGGAAGGCAACCAAATAAAGGTTGCATTACCAAGCAGGTCACCACTGTGGGTGTCTGGATCTTAACTCCACTGGGGAGCTCTAAGGTCCCATGTGGAACATGCACCTCGGATTTATACAACTCAAAAGGTGAGGGCTGCTGAGGTAGTTATACACTGATGCTCATCAATTTTTTTTGACATTAATACGCAAAGCACTTCTGGAATGTTGACTAGACCCCAGTGGCCAGAGAAAGGCCAAGGGCATGTACTAAAATGGTAACGTCCCAGGGGATGTGGAGTCCTGGGTAGCACAGGTTGTATGAATGCAGCTGACCGGTGAATTAGCAAGCTGTCTTTGGTGTTGCTCTCTCTGTTGTACAGTGTGCCCGACGAGGAGGCCAAGACAAGCGCCACGAACACTCAGGTGGAAGGGGATGACGAGGCTGCCTTGCTGGAGCGCCTGGCTCGGCGAGAGGAAAGACGCCAGAAACGCCTGCAGGAAGCTCTGGAGCGGCAGAAGGAGTTTGACCCAACAATAACAGATGCAAGTCTGTCGCTCCCGAGCAGAAGAATGCAAAATGACACGGCAGAAAACGAAGCCGCAGAGAAGGAAGAGAAAAATGAAAGTCGCCAAGAAAGATACGAGATAGAGGAAACACAAATAGTCACTAAGTCCTACCAGAAGAATGACTGGAGGGATGCTGAAGAAAACAAGAAAGAAAAGGAGGAAAAGGAGGAGGAGGAGGAGGAAGAGAAGCCAAAGCAAAGGAGCATTGGAGACAATCAGGTAGAGGCGATGGTAGAAGCGAAAACAGCAGAAAGCCGAGAGGAAACAGTGGTAATGTCATTGAAAAATGGGCAAATTAGTGCAGAAGAGCCTAAACTAGAGGAGGAGAGGCAACAAGGTTCAAATGAGATTCCCCAGAACGAAAAGACGGACGACGAGGACAGGGAAAGAGCTGAGGCTGAGAGGGTAAGGTTGGAAGCAGAAGAAAGAGAAAGAATCAAAGCCGAGCAAGACAAAAAGATAGCAGAGGAGCGGGCAAGAATTGAAGCAGAAGAAAAAGCAGCTCTCCAAGAAAGAGAAAGGAGGGAGGCAGAGGAGAGGGAAAGGAGGGAAGCAGAGGAGAGAGAAAGGAGGGAGGCAGAGGAGAGAGAAAGGAAAAAGCAGGAAGAGAAAAGGGCAGCAGAGGAGAGGCAGCGGGCAAAGGCAGAGGAGGAGAGGGCTAAGATAGAAGAGCAGAAACTCAACAAGCAGCTAGAAGAGAAAAGACGTGCAATGCAAGAGACAAAGGTACAAGGGGGCAAGGCAGAAGGGAAACAGGTAAATGAAAAGAAAGTGCAAGAAGATAAACTTCAGACACCTGTCCCAAAGAAACAGGTACAGTAAACATTTTGCACCAAATGTGTGATGCCTGTGACTTATGAGAAATGTAATGCACATCAAATTTGGGACCGAGGCCACCTGCGTACAGCCCACGTGCTTGATCCTTTGGCAAGCTGTTCATTTTTTCGGGCCATAGCAATGCACAAGCATGAAGCAAGCGGTTGATGGCTAAATATTTAATCAACCAAATTTACTGGGATAACCAGAGAGAAACTAATTGCTCTGTGCTTGGTTGTTATGAATACCAAAAAAATGAATTAATGCAAAGATGAAACATGTGGTGGTGCTGTGTTGACTTATGATTCTTTTCACCTGCATCTAAACTCATTCTTTTTAACACCCCTCTTCTATCCATAGGTCTACATGAGGCAAGAGGCTCATGACTCCTCACCCCACTCATGTGTTTGACATTGAATAAAAAAATTACGAAGTCAGGGTGGGAAGTTGATATAAGGAATAATGGTCAGACAATTTCATCTTGAGAAGGAAAAAATAAATCCCCAGAAATTAACTAGTAAGAAAGTGGGGAAAGGAGCTGGTTGGAGCCTTTTATTTAAAAATGCCAAACCCTGCTTTGCCGTCATGTAGACCTGAGTTTAATGTAGACTTGCAGAAAGCCATTCATCTGGGATAGTATTGCTTTATAACTGACTGATAATTAAGAGCATACATTTTGCTACTTTTACCATCTGGGTGATGCAAATTCATGTAGTCCAAGGAAGGGTGGAAATAGTAGGGGGGGATTGTTTGTAAGGTACAAAAGATTTTTTTTCTGTCTGCAAGACTGCATTAAAAGCACTATACCTAACCACTGCCATCATCACCACCACCCAAAAAAAGAAAAGAAAATGAAAAAAGAGGTGCTTGCATATTCACCTTTCCAGAGCAAACTCTGTCACTAAGTCCACACTGCACTGAAGTTGTCGTTCACTCCTGCTTCTGTGCAAGGGGCTCGTGAACACAGCTGTATTTGAGAAGATCATGAACAAAGTGCACCGAACCACACATGAGATTTGTACACAAGCAGTGCCACATCATGCTAGATTTCAGAGCACACGATGGCAGGCACACGAGAAAATGTGGGAAGAAAATACCCCACATTGCTGTTTAGAACCACGGGCACCAAGGGGGGAAACGTGAGCACTCAGACAGCAGAAGAGAAGCCACCCTGCAGCACGGGCAAAGTGATCTGAGCACCTCTCACTCTTGTAAGCTAGAAAGGGCTTCTTTACACGAGTGACTTACCATTCTTAAAAATAAAAAGGAAGAAGAAAAGAGAGCTAAAGTACAAGCTGTAAGAGACAAGTCCCAAGAAGACAAGCCCGCCTTCAAAAAACAAGAGGTAAATATTATTGAGGAGTGTTCTGATCATAAAGTAACAGAGAGCAGAGTTCTATAGCATCTCAGGTCCAACAATCTCAAAACTGTAACCTCGAATCCAGTGTTTTTCAAGCCAGGACTCATGATTCATTGAATGGTGAGATCAGCTTAGAGAGTCTCAAAATGAATTCAATGTGTCAATCGGCATTTTAAAAAAGTGAAATGGAACAGAAAATATCAAAGAACATTGTACGTATTGCATTGTCATATAAATTGTCTTTCTTACTGTGGGTCACAGTCAAAAAGGCTTGAAGAGCATTCTGGAGTCAATCTATCCTGCTTTCTACTCTTCTGAGTGCTAATATTTTCCCTTGAGCCATCCTACTTTCACTTCAATTATGAAATATTTCCAACTGGCCTTGATTAACGCTTTAACTTTTCAAAGGAAAAACACCCTCATACATCTCAGTAGGAAATTTGGTGAACGGAAGATGATATTTGGTTTCCAAAAGAAAAGTTTGGCCAAATGTTCCGCATTGCATTTCTGAGGCACACACGGCAACAGGTGCCAGGGTGTTTGACTGTGGGTAAGTGAGCCAGGCGGTGGACCAAAGGCTGCTGCCGGCAAAATGTCATGGTGCTCCCGTGTAATCAGAATGTCACATCAGAACACCTGACCTCATTTTAACCATTATGCTTATATTAGCCTCAGATAATCCTAAAAATTGTGACTATATCTAATAAGTTCACAGTACTTGACTATGGTAGAACTGAATTATCAGAGGTCAGAAGACTTGAGTTACTTTGCCTACAGGACCAGCGAAGTGATCTGTAGCCATTGGACTCTTGTACCTAAAGGGACTCTTGCTACATTTCTCTGCCTATTAGGGCATCTATTAAGAAAACTCAAAATTTTCAACAGAAGAATCCATATTTAGAAAATAGATGACCAGATTAAATAGGGGGTGGGTTATTTTCTTAAATCTTTCTCATAAAATTCATGTGAAAACTAAGAACCTTTAGTTCATGTTATATATTATGTTAGTGTTAATATTCAGGTTCCTCTCTGTTTCTAATAGAACTTGTGGTGGTTTGGGAGTGAGAATTGAGTGTGAGCACTGGCCATCTAAAGGAAGGAGAAAGTGTAAATACTAAGAACTGGGAAACTGAATTTAGCTCTCGCGAGGTAGCTAAGAACATAGTTGAACATGTTGGAAAATACTGTTTTCATTTGGGGACAGAAGAACACCTTACAAAGTCATCTACCAAAAAAAAGTGAAAGTCACCTCGGAGCTAAATTCAGACAGAAATGTCCCACATGGGCTCTTCTAGAAAGCTTGTGTTTCAGGGTGAATATACTTGACTACAGAAGGAAGCAGGCATGAAATGATGACTCCGCGATTAAACATGTGGGGGAAGGGAGGCTGTAGAAAACACTGCTTGGGTTCTGTATTTAAAATTTCATTCAACTCACTAGGATCGAATTTGTTTTTAGTGACCAAAGCATTCTATGCCTGCGCGTGGTGTCTGAGAGCTAGACAGGGCTCACAGTGCTGACCCGGATCACCCTTCTGCCTCTTTTCAGAGAAGGCCCCAGTTCAACAGTGTCCACGGTACCATCAGACACTCCCGGGAATGATTGGAGGCCTGCCCCTTTCCCAGTGTGCTCCACAGCACATTCCAGGGGCCCAAAACTTTCGACCTTTTTTTTACACAGGCCAGATAAGCTCCTCAACCCAAGCTTTAAAAAAACCACTGTATTCCCCTTTTAACATTGTGTACATAAACTACTGGTTGAATGACTAGGTTTTTCCCTTTCCAGCTAGTTGTGTTGTTACTTAATGTAGACAGCTTTAAATCATGTTTACATGATTCAACCATTTTAAACAACCTCTTCCTTTTTTATTCCTTTTTGTTCAGAAAAAAAGTAAAAACCAAAAAAACAAACTACAACCTTTCCTTTCAAGGACCTATGCAACACGGGCAGAATAGGTGAACCACAGCTAAACACAAGCATCACGCGAGCCTTCTTAAAGAAAGCATTTCCAGATATGACTCCAAGGTCTGCAAACAAACAAACAAAAGTATAAAACCTGTCTTTCTCCACTGCAGTTTAACTCTGTTTATGGCGATGGGTCGCAGAGGAGCACCAACCTTGAAACTTAATTTAGCTTTCTTTCACTCCTCTCCAATTACAAAAAGCCTCTTTTTAGTTCTACACCCAGGAGCTATTTTTTTTTCCCCTGCCTCTAACAGAAAAACAAAGTTTCTAACAGAGCTGCTTGTATGGTATTAAAAGTCTCAGGTCAACACTTCCCAAATGTTGGTGTGCCTGCTGATCACCTGGGGAATCTTGTTAAATGCAGAATCTGATTCAGTTGAGGTCCCTGTTGTCCATGGACCAGACTTGCAGTAGCAAGGAGTCCAGAAAACATCCATGTGCTGTAAATTGGATCCAGAAAAGGATTTGGGGCTTCTAAAACTAACAAAAGCCCGTTAAACCTAGTCTAGAAAAACTGAAGCTTGCACCCAGTTCTTACTACTATTCTAGAATCAAATAATGCCATACAGACCAAACTCACATCTCAGTCCTTTTCAACTTGCTCACTTAACTTTTCGAGTATTTCTCTGGCACAAGGGCATGTCACTTGAATTCCCAGCCCCCACACACTCAATGTGTTATTCCAGGGGATATTCCACATATCCAGAGTTCTAAAATCCAGGTGATCACATTTGGTCAGAGCCTTTCTTAAGAGTATGCTAATATTATCCATGTATGAAGCACATTAACTCTTTCAGGATACTTGGTTACCTATTAATACTTCTGTACAGATTTTCTTCATGGTAACATTCTGACATAGAAGGTCTAATGCCTTTACCAAGGAGCACAGAATCCCATGGATTTGGGTTGAATCTGCCACAGAATCCAAAAATACAATTTAAAGGCTCTATGGAATTACTTTATTTATTTCCCAGAAAGAGAAAATAGTTTTCAGTGAAACTCAAATATCATTATTACATGGAGAATGTTTCTAAGAAAGCTTTCCAACAGGAATATAAGCCTACCATCCACTATAACATTTCCCAATAAAGACAGAGCTTGAAAAAAAAAAGGGGGTGGGATTTTTCTTCTGTTAGACATGTTTAAAGACTTTTTTGGCCAGTAAATCAGATCATACATCTTGGGAGGATGGAAATATTTCTGGCTGCAAAATAGGAGAAATGAGCTAAAGGGAATTTCTCTACACAGTGTTCCACAAACCATGAGATTTGACTCAGAATCTGTTTCATGGGTATCCCTGAAATGGAACCCCCTCACCTCCAAATTTGTATCCCCAGATGCTTCTTAACCAGAATATAAACTCGAGTCCATAGTTTCTGGGGCTAAATCTAACAATGGCGGCCCAAATGAGAATATACTCTGCCTCCTCCTGCCTGTCCAATGTATACTGCTTTATTCTCGGGCGGCCACCAAGGAGCCACAGTCAAGCTGTGGTACAGGCCATGAGCTTCCTTCTCTTTGCTGTAGACTCTCACGACCAACCAGGAGCCAAGAGAGAAATGACAGGATGAAAGATTAGGAAGGGATCCTCTATTCCAATCCTGTCTTTTTATACACACGAGACCAGCATCCCAGAAAAATGAGGAGACTTGTTCAAGTAACACAGCTAATTTGTTGACAACACTAAAACCAAAGTTCAGGTTTCCCAAATTGCAGACAGAGGTCTTGGAGAGAATGCAAAACACAGCACCCGTCTTTAGCATGTCCGAGGGACATCCTAGATATCTACCTCCTGGGGAAAGATTAAAGTCTTAATTAGGGCAACATAGTAGTGAATACTTCATCCACAGTGACGTAACCAAATAACACCCAGAGACGACAGTCAAAGGACTATTGAAGGCTCATCAGAAAAGAGCAAAAACAGCAGACTCTGCATGGTTAAACATGAGCTTTAGGAGTTCAGAGAGTATTTGAAGAATAGGTGGAAAGAGGTTGAGTGATCAGGCCAGGAGAGAACATCCTAGGCCACACTACCTAAAGCCCTAAGTTCTGATGGCCTCCCCTTCCTCTGCAGGTTTCTTTAGAACAACAGTGCTTTGTAACTGTTTGTCTTGGAAAGAACAATAATGAACCTCACCTGTTTCCACACTCATCGTTTAAGAATGGGCGAGATGATGTGGGTGAAGCAATTTTAACTCCTTTCCCACCCTCCCCTTCAAAAAAGCTATATAAATTCAGTTTACTTTGGAAAAACCTGTCTCACTTACCATGAGGAACTTGCAACACAAAACCCACCAAATATTAAAGCTACCATCTGCCCTCCACATATCATCTTCCTCTGTCTCCCATAACAATCACAAAACCACTTCCAGAGAACTAAAGTTTTACTGGCAATGGAAGTCATAACAAACTCTGGAATATTTCCTATTTCATTCTAACTTTAATGGTTTAGATGACTGCAAACATGGCCCCATAGATCCCACATACCTTGTGTCCTCCTCCTAAAGGTGGGATTATTATGTGTTCCACCCTTGAAAACTAAGTACTCATTTGAGTAAAATATAAGGGTGGTCTTCACCAGAATAAGCTGGGCAGCTTTAGCTAACTTGGTAGGTTTCCTCTTCTTTCCTCCTCATTTGTGTCCTTGTCAAAGATTCTCTCTCCATCCAAGAGACAGTCCAAGCAACTTGGCCACTCCAACATCAAGCCACTCTAATAATAATTACTCTTCCCAGTGGGAACTGCAAATAGCTTACGTGAAGTTCCCAGAACTCAAGTTTCCAAACCGTAACACTCTGACTGCTCTAAAGAAATAAAAACCATGTGAGATCAGGGATGATCTTGCCTTCCTAATGATCTTGCCTTCCTAAAATTGTGATCAAGGTCTTTATGTACAGGCTAAAGGACCATAGCTCACGCCGTAAGAATTTTCTCTGACCCCAGCTATACCACATTGCGTGGTTTGTTTTACTTCTGAGTTTTCTGCCTCCCTAACAATTTGGGGTCTTATTTGGTGATACCAACCAAAATTTAATAATATTTTCCTCGTTATGTTTCTTCCTGATGTGTACTGTTGGTTAGATCAAAGATGAGAAGATTAAAAAGGACAAAGAGCCCAAAGAAGAAATTAAGAGCTTCATGGATCGAAAGAAAGGATTTACAGAAGTGAAGTCACAGAATGGGGAATTCATGACCCACAAACTTAAACATGCTGAGAACACTTTCAGGTAAGAAGTAGTGACTAGTTAACAGTGACTGTGTTCACATGTGGGGGAAAAAAAATCAGTCTCCCCATCCTGTGCCTCCAGACAGAAATGTGCTAAACAGGCAGCATGCTTTTGTTGTGAGGTCATTAGCCATTGTCTTAGAGATACTCAGTCAGCAGGTCCGACATTCATGTCACTAACAGAAGACCAGCAGTCACTGCTTAGACAGGGCTTAATCTGCTTTTCCCATTACCCTAAGAGGCAGATCATACTTGGTGTCCATGATTTTATTCTCTGACCTAATATGCTCCTGTGAGATCAGTGTATTAGAAAACATTATGACTGGGGTTAGTGTCATTGATTCATTCTTTATATATGGTCTGACCACCTTCATAGCAGGTGCCCTTCTCAGTAGCATTTTTACGAATGCATCTTCTGAAGGTTGTAAATAAATGTTACATAAAGCTAAGACTGTTCTGTGCCAAATACTTGGGAGACATTAGGTTAAACTATATTGATCAGATCTCTTTACCATAGGACTTTGAGAGCCCTTAATGCTAATTTGCACTGGGAATCTCTAAGAGAGAAGGAGAGGGCATGGAATTATGGCTCCCTTCCATACAGTTTGGAAAACTCTCTTGCATATGGTCAGCTTCCCCCTCCACACCCTATGGAAAACCCTGGCAATTGCCTGTAGGATAGACTAGACCAGGGTATGCAGGCAAATTCTCATTTCTAGATACAGATGGATACTAGCAAGTAGAGCTAGCAGGAATGGACATTCCAGGCTCATCTAAAAGGCCAAGATGGATAAGTTTAGTTGCTCCAAAACAATTTTTCTATACAAAACTTTGAAGAGATACTTAGTCATATTTAGCCAAAGGAAAGCCTAAAGTACACAGAAGAAAATGTGTGCCTTAAAGGTCTAAATACAACTGTGAAGGAGTAAAAAAAGGTAGAATCTATAGATGTTACTTGGAATTACTTGGTGTGAAAATTAAGAGTTTATTGGAAATTCATAGAAAACCTAAAAGTAAGTTGATTTAGGTTGATAAGCTGAGTCCAAAGCTTGCTAAAGTACATATAGTTTAATATTTTAAAGCCCTAGAATAGTATAGGTCCATGAAAAATGTTCAATGAATATTACCTAATATTACTATTTTTTTACTGATAGCTTAAAATGTTTTATAGGTATAAGCTTTATTTCTTTTAAGAGAAATAATGTTAAATCTGTCGGTAGAAAAAAGTTTGGTTAACAATTAGCAAACCTTCCAACAAACCTCAGTCAAAGCTCAAATTAATAATTAACATGCCTATTGTGTCGAAATCCAAAGAGCTGGGAATTCAAAGAGAAGAAGAGTCCCAAGAGATGGCAACAAGTTGAGCACTGAGAGCCCACGCATGTGATTCTAGCCTTAATTCTTCCATCTTTGGGCAGAAAAACAAAACCAAGAACAAGCTGCTACCATAGTATTCATTTTTGTTTAGCCACCAACGTATGTGAATTTTAGTTTCACTTAGAAGTTCATGCTGATAGAAATAGGGAAGCGTGGTTTTCCTCCATGTACTTGTGAAATGAGAAAGGAAGGAAGGATGAGCCTCTATTTAGATACAGCACCTACTGTCTTCACTGTAAACAAGCTGTGTTCTTAATGGTCAAAGGCCTGATGTTGTTCATCTTGACTTAAACCTAAAGAAGTCTAGGATAGGGGAGAGAACTTTATGGAAGAAATTTGCATATGAAGTGGCCTTTAATGCTGAGGGCTTGTCTGCAAATATAGGCAGAGGTAATGTGAACAAAATTCTTGCTCCTGTTTTGAGCATAGCTTTTGATGTTTGATTTAATTACTGCTCCCTTTGATATTTCTGTTTTCTTGTAACTAGACTGTTTTCTCCAAAACATGACATAAAAATCTCGATTTGATGAGAAAGTTGTAGAGATAGCAGATTATATCAAGGATGTTATAGAAAGTACAAAATGAGGGGGTTTTTTTTCAGGTGAGAATTAAAAAAATTTTTTCTGATTGTGGAAAAAAAATGTACTCATTATAAAACACTCAGAAAATAAGATAAAAATAAGCACCCATCACCCAAACATAACCACAGGTAACATTTTTTCTAGATATGTATATAATATTCAAGATAGACACACACTATATATATAAATTATGTATATATGTGAGTATAATTCTAAATATATTTTTAATTGATTCTTGCACCATGCGTAACAATATACCATAGCTATATTTCTCACCAATAAATATAAGCCTATAATTAATGATGATAGAATATTCCACTGAATAGATACGTTAGGATTTGTTTAAACAATCCCTAATGACAGGCATTTTGATTGTCCAAATTGAAGCCCGAGCGACACCTAGTGGAATCTAGAGATGTGTTCTATGGGCATGTGTTTTGCCATTCCAGCTCCTATACAGTAGGATGAACACAAAGAGCAAATTTGTTTTTGACCAGAAAGACCTTAAATTAAATGAGAGAGGAGTCACAGGCCTGTGAACTTTTAACACCCTGAAAAAGAAACATGAAGTTTAAAGGAACCCTCAACTTTCAGTTCAAAATAAAAGAATTCATCTTTGACTGTCAAGAGCTTGGAACAATATTTTAAAACTTTTTAATCTCAGTCCTTAGTAAAAAATAAATTTTACATCATGACCCAGTATATACCTACATATATATTAATAACCAAAACCAGTGGGTCAACAAATGGTACTTTCTTTTGCTCTATGAAATACACCCTGCTTTTTCTATTTCATTTTTTTAAATGCTGGTTACAATCCACTTGATTTTCTCACCTATAGCTTGAAAAACATTGTCCTGGAGGAAACAGTATATTCAGAAATCCTTCAGTGTTGAAAAAGCGTGATATATACACTATAAAGTCAATATTGTATGACGTATATCTTGAACCCAATCTTTTTATTCCTCTTGCTCCACAGCTAGGAACACTGTGCCATTCTTTACATGGAACCAATGACATTAGAGAGTGATGATTCATTTGTTCCATAGACAATAGTATCAGGAATGGGCTACCTGTATTCAGATCTAGTAAAGAATGACCTTACTACTTGATAGTAAGTATTTATTAATAAATAACAACAAGCTATATCCTCTTAAAGACTACTTGTAACAAGGCCCTTTGAGCACACCACTAAATTCTCCTAAAGTCCCAGGAGAATCCAACTCACATGAGTTCTGCTTTAGTGAAAAATGTAGTGTTCTACTGAAGTTCTATTTTGCGTAACAACGTGTTTTGAAATTATCAATGTTCTAACTCTATTAGATGGGAAATTTATTAAAGGATCTTAAAGGGTCAGTAGGTGCTGATGATATCTTGTCATCTTTTTATATGATTTGTGTAAAATAATAAGAATACCAGTTCTGGTATAAATTTTTAACATAAGGACTCAGGATAGCATTCTGTCTTTAGTCAGAACATTTTCCAAATTCTGCTATAAAATCCCTGTGGGCCCTCCTTAATCACAAAAGTAAATTCAACATCATTTCAATTTTAGTTCCTACTTACATAAAACTTACCGATTTCTTCCTGTTTTATAAGCTCTGCTATCTGATGAAGCTTTGCTTCCGCTCCAGCAGGAAGGTAACTAGACCTAGACTATAGAAATTCTAGAGAACTCAAGGTAGGAAACATTCTTTCACAGACTCTCTGTCATCAAGGTTTGAGGTGAGAGGTAGGGAGGTGGGCTGACATATTCTATTTCAATTGATTCATTACCTTATAACAAATCTTATTTAATTTCAGGTATAATCATAGCACAGGGGGTCCCAAAAGTCACCACATATGGGGAAAATAGGAAATTGTAACTAAATGGAACTTTATTTACAAAATATTCATTACAAAATTTTTCCTTTGTAGTGACAAGAAGAGTACACTTGGTAGAGAAGCATTAGAATCTGGTCATGGGTCAACCACTTTCTAGCTACCAAAAGTCTGGGTGAATTATTTTCTCTCCCATATGGTTGGTTCTCTTATTCATAAGATGAGATAATAAACCTAACCTGCCAACTTCCAGGTTATTGTGACTATTAAATTTGATAACGAATATGAAAAGGGTTCATAAAGCATAAAGAATGACATCTCAGTAACAACCCTAACCACATCATTTCAAGCTAACTTAGTAATTTTAAGTCCTCATAAGCAGTATTCCAGTTGTGTTGGATTAGCAATACACAAACCAAAGCCATAATAGGTTAAAGCACAGCCATTAAGAACTTTCCTGGAACAGCTCTGTAAGAATAGATATATATGACTGTGTTTAGCTCTTAATCAAGAGGTAACAGGTAATTTCATCTGCCAGAAATCAGCTGCTAGAGTCAAGCCGAAGGCAACGTTGTGGACAGATATGGATTTATTTCAGTGTCTACCTGTAGTTCAGCCACCGTTTCCCATTCCCCGTGCCTGAGCCTTTCTGGCTTCCCTCCTGTGCCATGACTGCAGGCAGATCCAAGATAACCAGTAACTTACGGGAGAGAACAAGTCGGGCCACCCCTAGATTTTAGAACTCACTTTAACAGTGATGTTTGGGACTACATGCCTTCCTTTCTAATAACAACTAATATTTATACTATAGATGATCTATAAATTGACATTGATATAATATATAATCCTATGTGGCCCACTGAGGTAAATAGAATAAATAGTTATTTGCCCATTTTTTCCATGTCACAGCATGTATCATGGTTCTTTTTTAAATTGTGGTAAAAAAAAAAAACACATAACATAAAATTTACCATCTTAACCATTTTTAAATGTACAGTTCAGTGTGTGAAGTATTTGATATATTCGCATGGCTGTGCAACAGATCTCCAAAACACTTTTCATCCTGCAAAACTGAAATTCTGCATCCATTGAACAACTTATTTTCTACTCCCCCTCCCCTGGAAACTACCCTTCTACTTTCTGTCTCTATGTGTTTGACTACTTCAGATCCCTCATGGAAGTGGAATCGTAGAGTATTTGGTTTTTTGTCTGGCTTATTTCACGTAGCATCGTCTCTGCAAGGTTCATCCGTGTTGTAGCATGTAACAGGATTCCCTTCCTTTTTAAGGCAGAATAACACCCCGTTGTACAGATACACCACATTTTGCCTATTCATGCCATTATGGGCATTGGGTTGCTTCCATCTCTTGGCTATTGCGACTAGTGCCGCTAGGAACATGAGTATAGAGAGATCAGACCCTGCCTTCGATTCTTTTGGATGTACACCAGAAGTGGGATCGCTGGATCACATGGTAGTTATATTTTTAATTTTGGGGGGGGGGGGTCTCCATAGTGTTTTCTGTAGCAGCTGCACCATTTCACAAGTCCCCCGACTTCTCCCCACCCCCGCAGTGTGTATTTGCCCCATTTTACGGCCAAGGAAACCAAGGGCAAGTGTCAGAGCAGGGGCTCCCATTCAGAACTTGCGGTTCCAGGCAGACCCAACTTGCCCCTCGGGCTGGTGCGAGGACCAGTGCCCAGTGACGGGCAGTGCAGGTTTGGTCTGGGCCTGCGGACGGCCCTCCCCGCCCTCTGGGGGAGGCTGCAGGGCAGAAGCTGTCAACTCCTTCCCGTTCCCCCCCCCAACCCCGCAGCCGCCCGGGAGGCAGGGCTGGAGGGGACGCCAAGGAGGCCGAGGGCGCGCCCCAGGTGGAGGCCGGCAAGCGGCTGGAGGAGCTTCGTCGCCGCCGCGGGGAGACCGAGAGCGAGGAGTTCGAGAAGCTCAAACAGAAGCAGCAGGAGGCAGCCTTGGAGCTGGAGGAGCTGAAGAAAAAGCGGGAGGAGCGAAGGAAGGTCCTGGAGGAGGAAGAGCAGAGGAGGAAGCAGGAGGAAGCCGATCGGAAAGCCCGAGAGGAGGTAAGGGCGGTGCCGCTTGCCCGCCGCTGAAAACGTGTCCCTGGTGACCCTTTTAGCTCGGAGAATCATCCCCCGCCCCAGTGCCACGGGCTCTTAAAAATATTCGTGAAGAATAATAAACTTCCTGTGTGCTAGGCACAGTTCTAAAACCTGTAGACACTAATTTGTCCAGTGCTCATAAGAACTCTTTGATGTAGGTGCTTATCCCCATTTTACAGATGAGCAAACGGAGACACGTACAGGTTTTGTAACTTTCTTTAGGAAAATTGGCCTTAACCCATGACCCTCCACTGCCTCTCAAAAAGGAAAGGTTAGAAAGCTGGTAAGGATGGAAGGTTGGCATATTGGTTACAAGAATTAAGTGACATGATAGTTGTTTTCTAATATTTGAAGAGTTTTATGGAGATTTATTTAAATCGTTTTTGGGGTTTTTCTAATAGACACATAAGTCGATTAGAATGTAGACAGGCAGGGAAGTGCCTGCTTCTACCACATACCCGGCCAGCGGTGCAGCAGGAGCCCCATCATTAGGAACAGATGAATTTGTCCCGTCTTTTAAGACAGAGCTAAAAACTACAGGTTTAAGTTACAAGTAGGGAAATTTTGGCTCAGCATATGAAAAAAACATTTAACCACCTACAACTTATATTACTACAGTTTACAAAGTCCATTCTTTCCTTTCTTTCCGAGGCACATTATGATTGTCATTTTATGGGCAGAGAAACCAGGAATCAAATAGTTTGAGTGACTTGGTTGGGGATGATGGACTAGTCCATGGTAGAATCAGTGTTGGGACCCAGCTTTTACAATTCTGAGCTGAGAGCGTCTGAGCAGTCATATCGCATCATAGAAAATATGCCAAGAAAGACTTCTGATGACTTTCTGACATGGATCTTATACAAAATTTCCCTGAACTATGTGGAAAGTTTGGATAAGTTATTGCACGGTAGCTCTAACTCCAACTTTCAATGAGACAATAACTTTTGGTTGGAAAGTGATTGGGATGATAGAGTTTTAGAATCAGACATTCCTGTGTTTGTATCCTAACTCTGACTCTTACATGCTGAGCCCAGGGAGAGTTGCTGGACTACTCTGTGCCTTCTTTTCCTTATCTGTGAAATGATTTCTACTTTGCGGGATTGTTCTGATGATGAAATAGATCATTGTATTCACAGTGCCGGGCACACAATAGGCACTCAAAAAGTGGTAGTTATCATTATTGTCATCATTGCTATTATTACTATTTAGGGGAGGAAAGTACCAGGGAAGGCAGAAGGAAAACTGTGACCTCTTAAAGCTGCTGTATTGGACCTAGGACATTATTCTTTCTACCTCCTGCCAAGCATAGCATCCTTCTGCAGCATCCTCTGACAGATGCACATCTTGTCTCTGCTTGAGAATATCCAGCGATAATGATCTCAACAGTTTAAAAAAACACAAAAGCCTGCATAAATCTCTTAGAAAGTCATTCATAGAGGATATGTAACGTGATCAGAGCTCCAAATTTTTTGCCTGATGGAGAAGACAGGGCGGAGTATTTTAGGCCAGGAATGAAGGCACCACGGGGTTAACGAGCACACTGTACTCATCCGTGATGTCACCACTTGTGGTGCAGTATCTACATCACTGCAGGTTTGTCAAACCATCCAAAATAATATATTCAGTTAAGGCTGTGGGGGGCAACCATAAAATCATCCCTTGCACATTTGGCAAATATAGGGCCATTTACATAAAGTTTCACGTATGCCATCTCATTTCTCTCCACCACTCTCCCAGGAAGTAGGCAGAAGGCATACATATTCTTTTCTTGCATACAGAAATGAAGGTCAGTATTGAATAACTTACAGGATAGTGGTGATACTGACCACCCTTACGGAGATCATCACGAGCTTTTGTCTAAGAATTTCACATGTGACTTTTCATTTGCCCTCATGAAAGCCCCATGCGGTGGCTACAATTGTTATCCCTGTTTTACAGATGAAGAAACTGAGGCACACAGCAACTAAATAACATGGCCAAGGTGGCCTGGTTGGAAAGTGGCAGGGCCAGAATGCAAATGGCTTAGCCTCTGGTTAGACCCAGCAGGGCTAGTCTAGGGCCTGAGTCTGCTGCCTCTCCGACCGTGCTCCGGCACTCTTTTCTGCAGTCTTGAAGCTGATGCTGACGTCCCTGTTATTTGTTCTTTCTCTCTTAGGAAGAGAAGAGGAGACTAAAGGAAGAGATTGAAAGGCGAAGGGCAGAAGCTGCTGAGAAACGCCAGAAGATGCCAGAGGACGGCTTGACAGATGACAAGAAGCCATTCAAGTGTTTCACTCCTAAAGGTTCATCTCTCAAGGTAGCTTTTTCCCAGAAAACCTTCTTATAATACCTTTATTATAGTAGAAATTTTATTTTAGCCCCTTATTTAGTTATTGATTATTCAGGGCCTTTCCTCCATGTATCTCCTTGCTATCTTTCTGCATTAGTCTGTTCAGGCTGCTATAACAAAATACCTTGGACTGGGTAGTTTGTAAACAACATAAATTTATTGCTCACAGTTCTGGAGGCTGGGAAGTCCAAGATCAAGGTGCCAGCAGGTTTATGTCCTTGTGAGAGCCCCCTCATGGCATGCAGATGGCCTGCATGGCCTTCCTACTGTGTCCTCATGTGGTGGAAATAGAGCAAGCGAGCTTTCTCGTGTCTCTTCTTGTAAGAGAACTAATCCTATTGGATCATGATCTTGTGATCTCATTTAACCTTAATTACTTCCTTAGAGGGCCCATCTCCAAATACAGCCTCATTGGGGGTTTAGAGCTTCAACATATGAATTTTAGAAGGGACATAATTCAATCCATGGCACTGTTTTATTCATTGCTGGGTATTAACTTTTTTAGAAAGTACTCAATATATAATTTATTGGTTGGTTGTCTGGCTGACAGGTGGGCAGGGTTAACAGTAGGAAGGACAGGTGGATGGATGGGCAGTATTAAAAGTGCTCCTGCATTGCACGGCTCTATTTCACCTATATCACCTCAGAACTTTTTCTACAAAAATATACTTCTCAGTTTATAATTAAAATCAGAAACATAAGATGTATGTCATAGACCTTTTATATCTCATAAACTCAGGGCTGCTTTTTTGCATAGATTTTTATTTTCAGTAAGGGTTTACTTTATCTTTATAAGAAATCATTTGTAAAGAATGAAGTGCCCTTATTAACATCTATACAAGTGTTATTCCATTGATATGAGGAGCAAAGCATGTTCTCCAGAAACATTGTGGTATTTATAAATTGTTCATGAATCCCAGGCCAGACCAGGTCAGAAAGAGCCTCTACCATCTTGGAAGACTGTAGGAGTGTTATAGACCGAATATTTTTGTCCCCTCAAAATTCATATGTTGAAAACCTGACCCTCAATGTGATGGTATTAGGATGTGAGGCTTTGGGGAGGTAAGTAGGTCATGAGGATGGAACCCTTGTGAATGGGATTAGTGCCCTTCTACGAAGAGACACAGCTTACTTGCTCCTGTGCTCTCCACTATGTGAGGACACAGCTAGAAGGTGGCCATCTACAAACCAGGAAGAGGGCCTTCACCAGAACCCAGACATGCTAGCAACCTCATCTCAGACTTCCCAGTCTCCACAACTGTCTGTTATTTAAGCTCCCCAGTCTATGGTCATTTCTTACATTAGCCTGAACTGAGACCAGGGACACTCAACCATACTAACCTAGGTTAACTGCAATCCAGTAGATTCCTTGGTTGCCCCAAACAGGAAGAAAATGAAACTTCTCAGCATGCATGTGTTTTGGCACATGCGGTCATGTGCAAAGAAGGTTTACTACTTGCTGATGTTGGTAGGTGATGGCGGCAGAAGATATTTCTAGCCTGGAGTTGGGTATCACTTGGAGTCAACAAATACTTGCTGACTTACTGTTATATCTAAATTTAAGTGATACAGTTTTAGTAAAATATAATGTTTGATTTAGCAGCTTTAGTTATAGCAAAGAGAAGTTCCTAGCTTAAAAAAATAATAATTCATCAAAAACCGCTGAACTGTCTATTTAGCATACATCCGTCACAGTTTCTCTGGGCTTATTTCTTTATTTCCCATTTGAGCTAAAAGGGGCTTCATGGGAAGCTTCAGCCATTGCTGGTGAGCTGTGCCCCATCCTCATTCTACACCCCCCCATCTTTTCCATTTCAGGGCAAATTAAGTTCAACAATAGGCTTGACTCACTGCTATCAAGTTAGTAAATCAGGCTCGGAAATAAGGGACTAGTTCACATTTCCTGGTTATCATTCTTACTCCGTTCTGTTGCATACCAAATATACAGTTAAAATGTTGGGGGAAATTTTTGTCAATCAAGTAGCATGGTATGTCTATAGTCATCATATGTCCTAGAGGGTAACTAATATATTTTGAAAAAATTATTGTGTTTAAATTTTAATTACTTTGCCCCTGGTTTATATTATTTCAGAGGCATTTTTATCCTATCCTCTTGCCAATCCTACCTTCATCCCCCAAATCTCCGTACCAAAGACCATAAGGTTCCTTTCTAGCAGAGCTCCTATGCATGGTACCCTAATATCCTTACATGCTCTTTGGTGTGTCCATTCACCAGATTTGGGGATGACAGTGGCGGTAGCTGAGAGACACTGTTTATAAGCTGAAAATACTAACTGGGTTTATTTTCTTTTTCAATTCCTAGATAGAAGAGCGAGCAGAATTTTTGAATAAGTCTGCACAGAAAAGGTAAATATGGTTGATTTTCAGTTGAGAATAATCAGCTAGTGTATGTACGGGAAGATTCTCACCCATATTTTTATGTTTGCATGTATGTGTCTGTTTAGCAGTGGTGTCAAATCAACTCACCAAGCAGCAGTAGTCTCCAAGATTGACAGCAGACTGGAGCAGTACACCAGCGCCATTGAGGTAAGAATTGTCCTCATGGTTATGTTCCCATCGCACATACAGAAATAGGCTCTGACTACACAGAAAATCATAAAAACACCTGGGACAAGAATCAAGTCCAGTAGCTACAGTAGTGTTACAATATTGGTGACGCTTTATTACCCTCTGAACTAGTTAAAGAGAAGTGCAGTAATAAATTACAGAAGAGTTTTAAAGAAATTGTTGTTTACTACCTTTAGCTTTAATGAAACAGTTATTCTTTTAATAAATGGGTTCATTGGTATTTAACAATATTATTTATAAGTTCACAAGTATATCCTTAATTCCTTATAAAATGGGTTCCCATATGTGGTTTAAATAGGTCCCTTAGAATCTTGCATAGTCCTCTTTTGTTTACAAAACCTTTTATTATCAAATAAAAGTCGTTGTATAAAGTAATACAAAAGGTGATGGCCAACCTGAGTTTAATTCTCAAGAAGTATCTGTTGAAGAAACAAAGTAGAATATCGCCTTAACAATAAATGTAAGGTGACATTTTTGTTGGTGTCCCAACAAAAAGCATATTTCATTTTTGAAAAGTCCTCTGGTCTAGCTCTTACGGTTTATTTTGAGGGCTATGTGTCATCAGAATGCAGTTCCGTAACAGAAAAAATGACTCCCATTTTTGGTGAGTGAACTTTTTAAATGATAACGTTGAGGAAGACGAGCTCACTGTAATTTTTTGAGAACGAACGTCTCAGCACCAGTCCTAAAAATAATTCACACATTTCAGGGAACAAAAACTGCAAAACCTCCAAAGCCAGCAGCGTCGGATCTTCCCGTCCCTGCGGAAGGTGTGCGCAACATCAAGAGCATGTGGGAGAAGGGCAACGTGTTCTCATCCCCGACCGCGGCGGGCGCACCGAACAAGGTGAGCGTGGGATGTCTGTCTTTTAAATGTAGCGGGGTGGATTTTTTTTTTCCCCTATTTTCCATTAGGAATCACACTAAGTTTATAATAAAGGCAGTGAAGAAGGTACAATTCGGACTTTGTTTTGCAATGACCACAAAAGCAAGCTCAGGGAGAATGTGTTCGTGAGGCCGCACTATGTACCCAGCTCTGGCCACTCTAAAGAGCCTGAGGTTAGTTGTTAACCTTGGGGTGGGGACTGGGTGAGGCGCAGGGGGAAAAAAACCAGACAACATACTGTTTCAATATCAAGTTTAAAGTTTATGGCCAACTAATACTTAATAGTATTTTGAGGTTGCTTTGAAGATTCCTTCCCAGGTAAAGTTGAATTTTTTCTTGAATATTTTGGATGTTGACTCTTTATAGGAAACTGCTGGCCTGAAAGTGGGGGTTTCCAGCCGCATCAATGAATGGCTAACTAAAACCCCGGATGGAAACAAGTCACCTGCTCCCAAACCTTCTGTAAGTAGCTTCAGGTTTTTGTGAATTTCTTTGATCTCTCAGCTCCCAGCAGCAGAGGAAAAGAGTCGGTCTGTTTACCTAGGAAAGACAGTGCTCCTGTTCTTTGTTGTCACTGAATAACAGACAAGGAGGTGTTCACATTTAGAACAGTCCTGAGTATCCATACCGCAATTACCCAGAGGGTAAAGCGGAACCAAATAATCACCTCTCCACCCTGACTGAGAGGAGAAGTTAGCCAGCATGTTGAGCAGTTCAAGTTCAGACCCTTTACTGTTCTACTTCTTTAGCTTCTAGTCTATAAATTATGCATAGGAATTTCAAAATGAAAGGTCAGACTATTTTGGCTACTTCTTTGTCAAGAGCACCCCTAGACTTATTCCCAAAACAATGTGTATGTTGGCTATTTTGAACCCGTGGGTTCTAATTGCCTAATTTCTATAACTTGGCACAAAAATACAGTTCTTGGGTAGTTGTTGAATAACTGGTATAATTTTGTTGCAGCACCTCCAGAGAAAGTCATAAAACTAGAAACTAGAAAAACTGATTATGAATGTTGTTTTTGAAAATCTAAAACTTTCTTATTTATTAAGTGTAGCTATATTACTAAAAAAATTTCTTTTAGCCTTTTCATTGAATTACGATAACTGCCTTGCATTTATCACTGTAATAAAACACCTTATTATGCTCCACACTGTATAGTGCTGAGCTTTCTTCCCTAAGTTAGCTTTTATGGATTTTTTTGGTGCCCAACGTAGCCAAGAGTCAACTGTCATAACCCTACATCCTAGAGGAAGAAGAAAAACTTTCCAAATCTCAGGCCTTTGTGCCACTGAGCCACAGCAGCATTTAATTGTATCCATTGGCTCCATATATAATTCCCAAAGTCACTTTCCAGTTTAAAAAGAAAAAAGACCCAGCAACTTGGGGTGCTGAAGTGGGTAGGATTGCTTGAGCCCAGGAGTTTGATGCCAGCCTGGAAAACACAGTGAGACACTGTCTCTAAAAAAAAATAAAGTAAATAAAAATTAAAAGAAAAAAGAAAAAATGGAAATGTTCGCCTATCCTTCTTGGGTACAACTCCTTGAGCCATTTAATTAATATTCATCCTGAGATTCTTTGCATAAGGACCCCCAGGAGGTATAAACTAATGTAAACCCAATTTACAATTGGGAAATCTTCATATATTGAAAAAAAACCCTTTTTCTCTCTCTCAGTAGCTACAAGGGGCCTATAAAAGGAGACAGTCGAGGCAGGGGACCATACCTAAAAGGTCTGTGCTCTGTAGTGCCTCAAGTTTCCCCAGCACCAATGGTGACATAAAGAGTAGCAATTATTTAAACAAACAACAACAACAACAAAAAATGGTAATTTACATAAGTTTTGTGGTTCCAGACTAGTGATTATTAACCTTTTTGAATCATGGTCCACTGGGAGAACCTAATCAGATCTAAGGACCCTTTCCCCCCCGCAACATGCGTATAAGACAAGTTCAGGGAGTTCCGGGACCCATCGAAGAACTCTAAAGATAGCAAGGATAAGGAAAAAAAGATATATTTTATTCTTTGATGAGTATGGCACATTGCTAGAGATGGAAATTTTTTCATGTTTATAATATGTTTTCCATCTCTTTCATTGCTGTACCAGGTTATACTCATAAATTTGGTCCAGGACTGTCCCCCTACTCTTTTGTCAGTACTTCACTGATAAGCTTACCGTCATCTGTATGCCATCGTAATGGGAAAGTTAAAAAGATTAAATTCAGTTTTTATTACACTACGTATAATTGTGTCAAGGTTTCTATACAAAAATCAATCAATCAATCAATCATGTTCTGGGGTTATTGACAGCTTCCTAAAAATGGCAGGTGAAATAGGTATTACAGAGAAATTACAAAGTCACTGCCTGCTTTACCTACTGTGTAGTAAGTGATTTGCTAGACCACCTCCTAGAGGGTGGAGAGGAAAAGGAAAGAAGAATGTGGCAATCAGTATAGATTTTAATGATCTCTCTCTTCCCACTGGGTTTGCAGACTAGTCTGGATTCTGGAATGAGGACCAACAATATGAAATTGATGTTGCAGATAAAGCACTAGTTTGAGTATACTTACTAAGCAACTTGAAGCTTCGTGCACATTCCAGTGGTAGTAGTGACTTATATTTTCAATCCAGCCCCATGTCAAAGTGTAGATAGCAACATGGCAGTCTGCACAGAATGGCAGGACGGTAGTTCACAGCTATTGTGGGTTCAGCAGAAAAGAGGTGAAGTTTCAGTGATGCAGAAAGGGCTGGAAGGATCCTGCAGGTGCATAATGGTTGGCAGGAAAGAATTTGAGTCCAGGGAAACCAGCTTGGAAAGTCAGGTCAAACAAGGATCCTAGGTCTTGTCCACAGGGTCTCACATTGGTGGCCTGTAGCTAAGATCTGGGTAGCCTGGCCCACACCGCTGTGCTTTATTTTCCTTTTTTAAATTATAACTTGAACATGTTTTTGAGGAATGGAGGCAGGCACCCTTGAATTGCTATTTCCCTCTTTTCCTTATCTTTTTACACCAAGCCTCTTCAGGCATTTGTGTTTCGGTTTGGCCCTTCACTGTAGTCATCTGAGTCTGACATCCTTGAGACTCTGGCCAGACTGACCCTGAGCCCAGGATGTCAGAGGTTTCCCTAAAGGCAACAGAAAATAAGACTCCCTCACCCACCCCGCCAGAAAAAATGTCTGATTTTGGACCAGAGACAATTTATCGTCAGCCCTTTGCTTATATTCCTTGGTAGGTATGGGTGGAGGAGCTTAGGTTTGTGTTTGCAGATGTATGGCATGTGGCCACTAAGATGAAATCAGTACAGCTGTAATATATCAATTAAAAAATGTTTTGAATAAAATTCTAAAAATCATAGGGCAGTTCATTCAACAAAATGGTTCTCACCCAGCAAAATCCCAAGAAGAAAAAGAGTAATTCATAGGATTAAAGAGTTGAGCTCTAGAACTCACCCCTCTACCCGTAGTTATATAATGATTTTAATATATGCTAAGAAGTAAAAGTGCTCAAAATAGTTTGTCGCATCAATATTATTTGGGGTCCCTGAAAATTAACTTATTTGGAATTAAATGTTACTCTATACCAGATTCCTGCTGAAACATCTATTGCTATTTGTGGGTAGAATTTACAGGACTTAGTGTAACTTTGTAACTGGAATTCAGTTCTGAGTATGTCTATTTTGGCTGGTTTGTCTATTCTTTGTGTCTAATCTACATGTTGTACAGCAATTAAAAAGCTAATTTGTCTTTCTTTTTGTTTAAAAAAAAAACCAACAATGTCTTTCTTAGCTGACTTCTGTTCTTCACTCTTTGATCTCTGGTTGATTGGAAACCTGCTTCTCCTGCCTTCATTTCTCCCTCTTCTTCCGGAGTGGTTCTTTGTCTAAAATGTAGTCTGGTCAGGTAATTCCATTTATATTTCCCCTTTGATTCAAAATGCCAACTTATAATTTGGATGTTAATATTTTCTTAAGAACTCTTTAAACTCTCTAAGTGATCTCTTAAGATTCACTGGCAGGATTTATGGGAAATGCAATCCATTTTTTTAGGTAGAAGAACATTCATGTGAAAGAAAAATATTTGTCTCATATGAATCAAATAAATAAAGCGATAATAGCCACTTTCCAGAGCTTCCATCAGCATGGTCCTAATTATAGTTTCCAAAATTTTAAAACAGTCCTTCCCAGACAACTTGGCAGCTTCTACCTACACTGGCAAATGTACTGGAATTCTTCAAAAATAATCTGATTTGTTGCTTAATGGTTCCAAGTTAAATAGGTGTAACTCTCTAATAGAGTATCAGGAATTCTTGCCACAGAGGAAATCCAGAAACTCGGTTAGATTAAGGTAAACCTGAAAGGCTTCACATGGTACCATTTAACTGTGCATTTTCAGTGTTGAGATCTCAATACTATCTCTCAGAAGTGTGTCCATTTAGATTGGTGTCCATGGATAAATGCAACTCCTATAGCTTTGCCTTCTTCGTGAGAAAAGGCTTTGCCAAAATAAGCATTACTATTTCAGTAAAACACATTTATTTTCTACAAACTGCCTTTTGCCAAGTACTAATATAAGCAAATGCTGGAAGAAAAGTAACTTGAAACAGAAATTTGGATCCTTATCCAAACGAAATTAATTATGAGGTAGTAAATAAAGGCTCAAAGCTATATAACTGTTATCAATCATATTTTAGTGTTTCCTTCCCGAGATTTCCACATGTTCTTACATACATCATCAATTGTCAGTTTCTCTTATGGGTTCAATTTGGGAGAAATGTTTATATTTGCGGGGCTAGGTTCTACTGATCCACTTCTGAATTACTCACTTGCCGCTCAGGAAACACAAAATGATTTTAGGGTGAGGAAAGTACAGTTAGAAAAGTGACTTAGTTTGAGATATCCAGAAGAGACCCTGACACAGTGATTCCAGTGCAAGTAATTTACTTGGGAGGTGAAGAAAACACTACAGGGAGTGAGATAGGGAGAAGGCAGCCAATGAAGAGTGTTATTAAGCGTATCACTACATGAGCGGTTAATATTAAAATTTAATCCCACTGGGTAAACCCTGGAAGCCACTGTAGAACACATCCTTTGGAGTTATCCTACCTGAGGCATGAGTGCGCCAGAGAAACATTCTTGTACCAACACTCAGCACTCAGCGATTTCAGGACTGCTCCCGGGAATGTTAACTCTTGGGACTTCCAGCCTGCCTCCCTGGGTAGGGTACCAAAAGAAAGTTAATCTGCAAGCAGGGAAATGCTTATCAAACCCCACATGAATTATTTTTAAATAACCTATGCTTTATTCACTTCCAAGAGCATAGAAAGCTAAAAATAGGCTACATTATGGTAAATAGGCTTATATTCCAATTTTACTGATCAATAAACAGTAAATCCTTGGTAAAGGACAAGGACCCAAATACTGTAGTTCCAGCCCATTTATTGTCAGACAGGTCAAGGTCTGTATAAAATCAAACAATGGCCCATGATCCTTTCAATTCCATCCATTTCAGATCACTGGGGTAAAGTGTATTCAACAACAAACTGATTCAGTCAGACAAACAAGCAACAAATGTGGCCAGAAAATATAAACAGCCACATACCTATTTTTTCTGCTTTCTCTTCATTAGGACTTGAGGCCGGGAGATGTATCCAGCAAGCGGAACCTCTGGGAAAAGCAGTCTGTGGATAAGGTCACTTCCCCTACTAAGGTAATCTGTTGGGAGATTTATTTTCAGAGATTTATTTTCCTGATGCATCCTGCAGTGAAATATCCCAGGGTCAGATGAGAATTATCACTGGTCCACAGATCATTGCTTGCATGCCCATAAATTTCTACAAGACCTGTATACAGCACAGTGAAAGGAAAACTTCATGGAGCCTTTGGCACTGTAGATCTGTCAGTCATACAACATAAATAGCCTTTCTGGGGCTATTTTCCTTCTGGAAAATATTTCTCTTAGCCAGAGCTCTAAAAGGTAGAGCAAAGACAATCTGGAATGGTAGGACTCAGAGAACACCATCCATATGCCATACAATATGAGTGGTATGTGCCACTCTGGAATTGTGCAGCAGGGTGGTAGATACAAGGTAGAAAGGTGACAGAGTGAGTTTTCACACACACCACCCCTTCCTCCCTGGTCTATACCACTAAACTCTTTCTACAGTAGTAATAATAATATAAACACTAGGCACAGAGCTGAGTTTATGAGGTAGCAGATTAGGTAGCTCCTTTGCTCCAAAATGGCAAACTCACTATTTGTCATTCAATCATTCCTTCGAAATGAAAATATACAACACATTTGAAAATCGAATTCAGAACACTTTAATATTTGTTAATGCCTCAGCAAGGACCTTTAGCAGCTAGCTGAAGGGTAGGGGGAAATGGTTCAAGAGTAAGACAATGGGTCAGGTAAGTCTCATGGGCAGGGGTGTAAGAATAAGGGGGAGAAAACAGAGACTGCTAAGTAAAAATGGGAAAAAACTAAAGATAAACATATCCTACTTCACTGTTCTATGTTGATGTGTCCATGTATGCCTGTCCTGGAATACATATTACAGATTCCTGGCCCTTACAGTAGAGTTTAAAAAAAAAAAAAAAAGAACACCTTACTTGACTCTGAATGCCCTGAGAAAGGCCAAAGGTCAAGGTAGGAAAAGGGAACATAAAGGAAAGAGGAATGAAAAGGGAAGTGAAAAAACCAACAGAAGAAAGGGTAGAATAAAAGATCACATTTGAATAGAATGCCAACAATAACCCTCTCTTTCATAAGTTCCTGCCATACTATTATTCCTTTTTTTTCTTCTTCTTCTTCTTCTGACAAAACCACCTGGCTGAAACACTGTAGGCTGCGGATTTAAAGTTCTCTTCTCTTAGCAGGTTTGAGACAGTTCCAGAAAGAACCCAAGCTCAAGACCCTGGACCAGCTCAGTTGTAGAGGGCTACTTTGCTCTGTTTTATATTTATGTCAATTTACTAAAGTGGGTTCATTTTGTTTTGTTTTATTTTTCAATATCCCAGTAAACCCATGTATATTATCACTATATTTAATAATCACAGTCTAGAGATGTTCATGGTAAAAGTACTGCCTTTGCACAGGAGCCTGTTTCTAAAGAAACCCATGCTGTGAAATAGAGACTTTTCTACTGATCATCATAACTCTATGTCTGAACAGTGATACCAACCACATCGGAAGTCAGTAAGAAGAGATTCGAGTTTAAAATTGCCTGCAGAATGTATGCAGTATCTAGAAAAATGAACCGTAGTTTTTGTTTTTTTAAATACAGAAGTCATATTGTTTCTGCACTTTATAATAAAGCATGGAAGAAATTATCTTAGTAGGCAATTGTAACACTTTCTGAAAGTAACCCATTTCAGATTTGATATACTGCAATAATGATTGTCTGTTTTTTTTTGAAAAAAAAAAAGAAGAAGATGTACTGTTAAGGTATTACTTTTTTTCATGCTAAATTAGATTATTATGTTAGCTGACAGTGGTACTGATTTTTTTTTTTAGGTTGGTTGCTTTGTGGATTTCTTTGGTAGTGATCCTAGCCTGAACCACATTTTAGATAATCCAATTATGTATGTATGTGCATACACATATACAAACACACTAATGGTAGAATGCTTTTTTATGTGCTAGACTATTATATTTAGTAGTATGTTGTTGTAACTAGCCAATATCACAGCTTTTTAAAAATCACAATATTATATTAATATTTCATATTTGCCAATAGAAACATGGCAGATAGGTATTGATATGTTTTCAATGCCCAATGACCTGTAAGAAAAAAGTATTGAAAAAAAGAGAGTTAAGAAGTGTCAAAATGAGTTGAAATTTTCTATAAGACATAGTATTTAGTTTATAGTTAAAGGCAATCTTGAAGTCCAACATGAATTTTGTTAACTCTACCATCAAGCTGAAAGCCTGCTTATTTGTAATAATAAAGTTCACAATAGGTTGGCCTAAATGATATCTAAGGTCTCTTCCATTTCTAAACTTTAAAGACAAGAATTTTAGGGACAGTATTGTACAAATTGAAATTCCATTTATGGGTCCTAAACAAAGACTGACTTAGGCCAATGTCTGGAAGCAGACAAGTAAAGTGAACCAAATCCAGTATTAGGAGCCATGATCGTACTTTCATGTTTATATACTCTGAAACATTTTTTTAAATTAAACTTTACTACCTGATTGAGTCATTGGTACTTGTCATTAGTTGATAATGTGTTGAAATCTCAAAAATACATGTAACTTTTACTCATTTTACTGTTCGCCCCAAGCCTGTATTGACTCACCATTTTTACACACACAGTCCAGATCTTACTGTAGCCTGCAAGTCTTTATTCTTCACAATGGATGGTAAAAGAGTACTCCAGTGTCTTGGCAGAATGTTCTAGTATAGACGCATACATAGAGTGTAGTTATATAAACTCATACCTCAGTTGACTTAAAATTGTCTTAGTCTCAAGGCCTACCACACTGAGGAAGTCTCCCAAATAACTGTTTTCTTATCTACAATACTTCCCTGGAAAAGCTACCAAGGCAGGGCAGGCGTGAGGAGTGACCATTGCCTTACAAAGTCTATTTTCCTCATAAATCAGTAAAGAGTAGCCAGATCCTCTAGCTTTTAGCAAACCTGGGCCAAAGAAAGGAAAGCCACCAAGACTGCAAACGTCATCTACTCATGACACAGTAGACATGCACGAGTCTACGGTAAGATAAACTAGACTTTACAATAGAAGTGCCCTATTTAGCGTTGGCTCCCATCGTTGGCATGAAATGGATCAAAGTTTGAGATTACAGCACATTGTTGTACTTTTGAACAAGAGCTTCTCCTGATCGCCGTTATATATTTTTCTAAAAAGCCTAAAGTTGAGAAGAGAATGTATCAATCCTGACTTTTATTCCAATATTTGGATGGAATAAGTTTTAGGGTAGAATTTTGTTCAATTTGGACTTAATCTTTTGAAAATTAAATTCCTTGTTTACTTGTTCGATTACAGTTGTCTGTTATCTTTAAGAGGTAAAACTGCAAGCTGACTCGCATGTTTTGTGAATCTGCCATTCCTAAAAATTTTATAAACACTTGATACGTTTCACTGATAACTGATCGCTGCAATAAAAATATATCATGAAAACGCATCCACAATAAATGGAATTCCTCCAAATGTCTTCGCTTCACTTATTTTTATGTACTATATCGATTGCAAGAGGTATGTCTATTGTAATAAAGATGATGGCACAGCAAACTTTTATTTCAGATTTAGTCTTTTTAAAGAAGAAAAGCATTTTTTATATTATCAATGCTTATTACAGGTAATTTTCTAAAAAAAATATTGAAAATTGCTCTGATGTGGACAACTGACCAAACATGTATAGAAAAGGTTGAAAAGAGGGATTTAAAAAATTCTTCTTCAAAAAAACTATCAAATGTCCCTTGATCCTCCCTCTCCTTCCCAGTATTGTCACACATCAGCTCTCACTCCTAAAATGGACAGTACTGTTTTCCCGAAGGTACTGCCTCTTACAGTGGAAACACCCATTTATTCAATATATACCACTCATTTATAGAATACTTACTACTTGCAAGGCACTGATGATTACATTTGAATCCAAAGATATCTTTTCATAGTAATTTTGCATATTTATGTAGCACTAATTGGTCTGAAATCTGAGATTCTCATAAAGGTTTTAAGTTACGGGTCCAGAGCTCCTGAACAGTCCTCTCAGTCCTTCTCGTAAGATTGACACAATTAACTAAGTTACTAAAAAAAATAATTAGCATTTTTACCTCTACATCTTAACAAGAAGGGTGACAAGTCTAGACAATAAGGTAGCTGTCATCTAAATTAAACAATGAAAAAATTAATCTGTGGTACTAGTCCCAAACTAATAAGATTAGGGGTGAATGAAAATTAATTTTACAATATGCACATTCAGGATATGCACTTGAAAACATAATAGTCTCTCGCATGATGTGGAAACAGGTCTGTATTGTGGGTTTTTTCCTACCCTTGCTTGCATGTATGCTCCAAGTAGGAAAACGGATAAGAAAAAAGATCTCGCGATCTTAAGGGTGTGTTCTTCCACAGGATGTAGATGACTAACAAAGTCTTGATTTGAGTGCAGTGTCTATCTGTGTCAAGTTCATGAATAATGTCCAAACATTCTATATCCTACTGATTGTTTCTTTTGTTCTGTTACTGAGAAAGGAATGTGAAACGTCTCCCACTGTTATTATGGATTTGTCTATTTCCCCTCTTGTAATTCTGTTAATTTTACTTTCCATATTTTAAGGTGATGGTTTAGATGCATAAAGATCTAGAATCATTATATCTTCCTCATAAACTGAATATTTTATGATTATGAAGTGGCCCTCTATTTGCAGCAAAGATTATTTTTCCCTTAAAGTTTTTTTTTTTCCTTTCTATTCTTAATATTGCTACAGTGACTTGCTTTTTGGTTAGGACTTGCATCATATAACTTTTCCTATCCCATAACCTTCAGCTTTTGTATATCCTTTAGTTTAGATGTGTGTCTTTTAAAAAAATATGTGGTTTGGGTTTGGGTTTTAATCCAGTCTGATTATCTTTGAGTTTTAACTGGAGTCCTTTCATATTTAATTTAATTACTGATATTTTTGCATTTCAATAGCATCCTAGCCACGTGCACGCTAAGTATTCTAGTTCCGGAGTCCACACTCTTAATCCCCTGCACCAGTGGTTCTCAAAATGTATGGTGCATCAATCACCTGGGAGGGCTTGTTAAAAGACAGATGGCCCCACCCCAGTTTCTGATTCAGGAGGTATGGGGTGGAGCCTGAGAATCTGCATTTCTCACATGATGCTAACGCTGCTGGTCCCACTGTCTGCACTAAGAAAACCACTGCTCAATGCCATGAGAAAAATGATGACTCTCACCTGCCCCCTCATGTTTTATGAATGACACCTAAGTGCTCACAACTTTACTTGTTATTCATTCAATCTTCACAACAACCCTACAAGATAGGTACTACTGTATTATCCCCACTTTATAGGTAAATACATAGAAGCACAGAGAATTTTAAAACTTGCTCACAGTTATACAGCTATTAAGTTTCCATTGTTTAAAAATACCTCTTAGAAACTGACATCTCTCTTGACCACCAGTCCTGTATTTCCAACTATACTTGCCGGGCATTTTCACCCAAATCGCTCCAGAATGTACATTCTGATCTGGGCTCATGTTTTTCCTCATCTAAGCAGCCCTATTTCTTTCCCTTCCTAAATTCATTGAAACTAAGTTTGAGTCCCACCTCACCTAAGAAGACTCCAGCACACCCACCTGTTGGAAGCTTCAGTTTTGTTTGGTCATTTAGCACACATGTCATGGGCACCTGCTACATCATTGTGAACATCAGGCACTGAACTGGGCAATCGGAATGCAAAGGAGAAGTTCAGGCTTTTCCCTCCAAAGGCCCAGAAACTATTAGAGAAGACTAAATATTGACCTTACTGTTTGGTGAGTCCTAAACAGAGATTTACATCAAGGGTTACAGACGCACAGCAAAAGAGTAGCCAACTCGAAATGGGTCCTGCCCACTCAACCAGAGGATGCTTTCCTCACTGGCAACAGCCAGATCTTACACCTCTTTGTACCCTTAGTTCTTAGCACTGTACCTTTTACATACTAAACACTCAGCAATTTTTTAAAAAATCGATCATTCCTTATACATATTTACTAAAAGCCTACAAATGTCAGTCAAAGTTAGGCACTAGAAGTACAAAGACAAATAAAACCAAGTTCCTGCCCTGAAGGGATTTTGAAGTTGAATAGCAGGAGACAGAAATGAATAGACTAAGAGCAATAAAGTGTTAATTGATGCTATGACAGGGGTAGGTAAAGTGGCATAACAAGGACAGAGAGTTGTCTGAAGAAACATAAGAAGGATTCTTCTCAGGAGCAGGTGGCCAGCCCCTAAGCAGCCTGACCCGGGGACATTAACTTGCCTCAGTCCAAGGTCTTAAGTTATTAAGTTTAATGCCTGAAAAGCTTCACTTGGTCGGCATCCAATGAAGGGATCTATTCTTTCTTTCATGGCTGTACCAGTAAATAAACAAGCTCAGAAGACCAACATAGCTATGTCAAGTCAGAATGCCAGTGCATTCATTTGCAGTGAAAAATTGCCCTCATCAGAATCCTGAGTTCCCATGAGCAGCAGGTTATTTTCCTGTGGACTAAGGGGCTGCTTCCGAGAGAAGGGGCTTCCAAGAGAATCACTCATAAGGACAAGAGGTGTTCCCTCTGAGGGGGAGGCTGGCATTTTGCTTCCTGTTGGGTGTCTGCCTAGCTAGGAGTTGGCTTCCTGAGCCTCTGTGCTTCCTGAGCACACAGGAAAGGGAAGTGAACAAAGCCAGCCAGACAGGAGAGTGTTCTGTCAGCACTGAGAAGACAGATGTGGCAAATGCCCACCAGTCCTAGAGCTGCACGTGAAGGTGACACTGGGGAGTCTATAGTCACATGGGGATCACCATAGAAAGGTGAGTAGGTGCCCAGGTATCAGAGGGATATGGTATCAACATTACCAATTGGAGGTCAACTGGTCAAATGATAACAACAGTTAACATTTATTGGGCCTTTACCATGTTCCAGGCACTGTTCTAAGCATTTCCATGTCATTCACTCATTTAATCTTCACAACAACCCTACAAGGTCGGTACTACTGTATTATCCCCACGTTACAGGTAAATTCATTGAAACACAGAGAAGTCTCAAAACCTGCCTATGGTCATACAGCTGTTAAGTGGCAGAATATCCGACCCAGGCAGTTGGCTCCTGAGCCCAAACTCCTAACCTCTATTGCCTGCCATCTGTCACAAGAGATTATTGCCTAGGAGTGCACCTTGAGGAAAGCCCCTTGTCAGGGGGCAGGTGGAAGCCACTGCTCTCCCCATAAAGTCCACAGACAAAACATGAAGAGCATTGGAGACCAGCCATATAGACTGTAACTTGGCCCACTTAAGGTGACCTTTCCCCTTTTCGCTCCTCAACCCGGCTCATCCTAACATAGCAAAGAACTAGAACCTAGAGGGAACAGGGGATGAATGTAAATGGCAAAACACCAACCTCCCTCCCATCTCCCAAGCTACCAGAGCAAGGGACACAGCTAGGCTGCCCTGGGGAGTGGGAAGAAAGAGGGCTTTGAATGGACTTTGAAATTAAAGTTTAAAGTGAACTTCTTAATGTCAAATCTAATACCAGAAGGAAATCTTAAATACCAAAATGACACTGCTTTAGTAGCTGGAAGTGGCTGAAAAGTTATGGTATCTGGCCAACATGTCCTCAGTGGGAAGGAGAATTTCACCATTGCACAGTTCAGGGACAGTCATTGAGGAAACTTAAAAAAAGACAATTTCATGTTGTCAAGAGACTTCACACTGAGCCTGGCAATTTGTTCTCTTTGGGAGTGATTTATCCATCTGTTATTTGTTAAGCAGGCCGGGGGCATTCTTACCACTTCATTTCCAAGTGCTAAGGGGAATGATGGCTTCAACGTAGTCCCTAAATACAGACAATTAATTCTACCTATGACAGCATAATTAGGAAAGATGTCATCATGGGATGAGCTGAGTCTTGGTTGGTTGACTGGCTGGGACAGCTCTCAAGACTTGAGCTTGGAATTAGTTTAAGAGGTTTGGCCCTAGAGCAGGTCATCCTAGATCCAGATAGTCCAAGGAAGGCCAAGACAAGTACTGGACTATCTCAGGGCTCCCAGGCCCTACCAGGGCTTCCCTAGCCAAATTGTAACAAGACCTCTAAGGCTATGTGACCACTAACTTCTATGATGTCATAAATAACTGACTGCCCTGGTCACCTCCTAGTCTCATTTAAGCCCCTGCTCATAAACTCAAAATGATGTAATTACACAAAATAAATTATATTCCTAATACAACTTACATTTGGCCACGTTGCTAAAATGACCTTTTCTCCTGATTCCCAAAAATGCAACTGTGCTTTTGGGGTTATAGTTTTAGTTGTCTTTTTCTCTTTTCTTACTCTACCTTTACAGTATTGCCTTCTAGAGTGCAGTCATGAAGCACACTGACAAAAAAAAGTAGAGGAGGAAAAGTCACTGCAGGGATAAAGCTGCCTTCCCAAAAGGGAGAAGCCAGCTACAGAAGGAGTCTGTCCAGTCACCTTCCCTAGTGAGATCATAAGAAAGCGGAACAAAAATTCCAACTTTTCTAGTCCTTGGTGGAAGTTTACCCGAGGCCTTACTTCTACTTTCACTTAAAGGCAAAAACTTTCATTTTCAAAAGTACATACTCCTGTCTGGAATAGGAGAGTAAGTGAAAGAAAGAAAGGAAAGAAAGGAAGAAAAGAAGGAAAGAAAGGAAGAAAGAAGGAAAGGAAGGGAAAGGAAGGAAGGAGAGAGAGAAAGAAAGAAAGAAAAAGGAAGGAAGGAAGGAAGGAAGGGAGGGAGGGAGGGAGGGAGGGAAAGAATTAAAAAAAAGAAATGCTTAAGAAAACCATTTTAAATTTACTTGGGGAAGAAAGAAGTCCTTATAAAATCTTTCCTTAAAATAATACTGACTCCAGCTAAGCTCTGACTAAACAGTATTGCCTAGTATACAGCTGACCCTTGAACAACATGGGCTTGAACTGCGTGGGTAGACTTACGTTTTCTTGCACCTCTGCCACCCCGAGACAGCAAGACCAACCTCTCCTCTTCCTCCTCCTCCTCCTTCTCAGCCTATTTCAATGTGAAGACAAGGATAAAAAACTTTATTATGACCCACTTCCACTTAACGACTAGTAAATATATTTTCTCTTCCTTATGATTTTCTTAATAATGTTTTCTTTCCTCTAGCTTATTTTATTGTAAGAATATAGTACACAATACATATAACATACAAAATATGTGCTAATCAACTGTTTATGTTATTGGTAAGGCTTCCCATCAACAGCAAGCAATTAGTAGTTAAGTTTTGGCAGAGTCAAAAGTTATATGTGGATTTCCAACCGTGTGGGGGTCAGTGGCCCTAACCTCCCATTTCAAGGGACAACTGTATTTCATCTTTTCAGAACCTTTGTACTTGCTGCTTCCGCTTCCTGGCAGGGTCTTCCCCTAGACATCCTATGGTTCATTCCTCTGCTCAAAGCTCTCCTGGTCAGAACAGCCTTCCCTGGCCACCCCATCTAGAAGAGCAACCCTACCAAGGCCCACCACTCCAAGCACTCCTCATTCTCTTCATTTTTCCCTGCTCTTTTCTCTCCACAACAGTTATCACCTGAGGGGTTTTTATTATTATTGGTTTATTTGTTTTCTTCCACTGGAACATTAACCTCCATAAGGAATGTCAGTTTTGTTCCCTGCAATAACCTTACACTGGGAACAGTCCCTCACATGTAGTAGACATCCAATAAAGATTTGTTGAATTAATGAAATAACAAACGAATATGATCTTCAAAGTTTTGTTGAATTCCTAAGTATTTTTATTATGCACTAAAATATTAAATAATTTTTCTTTGCAAAAATTACTTGACATATAAATATTCGGACTAAAAATCATGAAACTTATGTCCCAGCTCTGCCACTAACTTCTTGTATAACCTGTTTAGATAATTTCTCAGAGCTTCACCTTGTGCCTCTGACATCCTATGTCTTGCAACCATGACTAAAATCCAACAGAAAAACAGAATCCATATATTAATATAAAGATTCTCTCTGCAATTCGCCTTTAGTGATGTATGTATGGTATAAAACAAGGTATAACTTATAAGGGCTGTTTTTCAAGAGCTCAGATATACTCTATTTCCTCAGGCCAAGTTCTAAACGGGAAGGTCCAAACTTCTAAACTGCTGACCTGAGAAACGTTATTTTCAGAAACTTACAAAAGCTAAAGAGAAGATATTAACCCATTTCCGTTCGTAAGCCATAGTGTCTTCCCCTTTATTTTACTTTCAAACTCGCTATCATTATTTCCATTTTTACAAGGTCACAATTCTCCAGGCATATAATAATGCTTTACGTAGGCACCAAACATCTAGACTTTTTTTCCAGCTATACTTGGAAAACTGTTAAAAGTTACCCACCAAAGCTAAAGATCAGGGAACAATCAAGATAAGATTACACAAATAATGTCTTAAGTCTGTTATAGGAAGATCATATACAACACATAAAAAGTGATTTGCAATGACCAGGAAAATATTTAAGTGTTCAGTACGTTAGCAATTAACATATTAACAATTACTATATTTAAAGAATCTCTGAGCTGATAATTTTGAGAGTTCACCCTAGCGTATCTGTGACTCCTCCATCCAGCACTTAAGGAGAAAAGTCTCATTTTCCAGAATCAAATAAACATCATTAGTCACACAATTACGCAGAGTGGAACTCAGTGTGTGTATAAAGACCAACATACTTCTAATCTAACCACTGCAAGTAGTAGCTGCAATTATTGTATCCATTTTATGGATGAAGAAACTGAAGTCCAGAGAATTAAGTTGTCCAAAGTCACACTGTTAAAGGTGGGCTCCAAAGCGTTAAGTCTTAACCAACATGCTTTACTGCCTCCTCCAAGAAGGGGCCTGGCCAACCCACATGAGAACACTAGGAACAAATCGGGGTCCAGAATGCACTCCTAAATTCTCCCGCCAGACCCCAATTTGCTAACCTCCCCGGGATTCTCTCCGCTCGCTCTGCGACGCTGCCCCCAACTCCCGTCATCCTTCGGGCTTCCATTCCTCTGGCCAAAATCCCGCGCAGGCTCACTTCCTCCGCGCTGGTTGCTAGGTGATTCCCGAGGACGGCCCAAAGTCTCGCGAGCGTGGGCCCGTTGCCCTGGTAACGAGAGGAGCAGGGCCTGGTTGGGACCATAACTAAACTTCAGTGGCTTTCCTTCTAGTGGCTGGAACCCCGGGTAACTTGGGGGGACTTCCGAGATAGTGTCCCCGGACGGAAGGAACGATTGGCTTGGCCGGAAGACTCGGGGCGGGAGTGAGGGGCCGGCCCAAGCGGGACGAGGGAAGTGCCGAAAAGGAAGGGGAACGGGGAGGCGGGGCGCCCCCTGCGGGAAGCGAGCGCGTCCCGGAGAATGAGCTCCTTCCCACGCTGCCCTGTCCAGAAGTGAGTGTGGGAGGAAGACCTCGCCAGCCCGAGCCGTGGCTGAGTCCGGCCTGACCGCAGAGCTCTCCAGGCGCGCCTGCTTTTGTCCCTTGTTTAGACGCGGAAGACACCGCGGAGCGCCCATTGTGTGTCTGTGTGTGTGTGTGGCTTTCCTGAAGCTAAACTTGTATCCCACAGCAGGCCGGCTCGGTAGCGTGCCTCCTATGCGCATGTAAGGAAACAGAATCAAGAGTTATGCCAGTCCACTTTTCCAGACTGGGAGTTGTGATCCCCAGACCCAAACGTCAGTCTCAATACTGAAAGTGTCGCCTATGAGTCAGTCTGTTCTTTTGCATTTGTAGTTATTTGCTGTGGAGCTTGCACTTCTATGCAGTTCACGCTCCAAAACATGCTTTTTGAAGAGAAGAGCATAAACCAATAGGTTTAAAATTGGTAGATTCCTTTGGTCTCCCCAAAACCAGGATCTTGACAAGGAATTTCGATTATTCCGTTGTCTACTAACCACGTGGGAAGGTACTTGCATAGAAGGAGTAATGGTCGTTGCCAAGACAACCTTCCGGTAGCTATTGCCATTTCAGTAAGAAAAATATAATTGCATATTAGAGACAGTATCTACAGAATAATGTTAATCAAAATACAAAGAAAAGTCTATTGTAGTCCTTTGTACTTTGGTCAATTGAAAGTTAAAGAGAAAACTTTTTAAACTATATTGCTACATTTCACTGACAGAGTAAGTTTTTTTATTTGATGCATTAAATTTAATGCCTCAGGATCATTTTGAATTTACTATCGCGATGTAGTATTTAATTGTAAATGTAGAATGTAAATTATTTGGCTGTGTGCTCTGAAAATTCCTTTTTCGATTATTGATTTTATCGTGATTTTTGTTTCTTATAGTAATGAAAAATTTCTTCAGGTCTTTGAAATTGAACGTTTAATTTAGCTGCATTCTAATTAATTGTTTTTAAGGAGAACTGTTGTCACTGTTAAATACAATTGAATATATTTTTGAGTACTCATTTAATGCAATAAACACCTTCAGCTTAAAAAGAAGCTGTCAAATAAGTTCCTTAGAAATTGTTTTACAGCCTATCCATGTAACAAAAGAAATTGCAAGCCAAACACTGGAAGAGATGTCAGAAGATTCGGAAAAGGAAGATTATTCAGACAGAACAATCAGTGAAGAAGATGAATTAGTATGTTCTTCTCAACTTTATTTTACTTGAGATAAAATTTGTGTTATAAATCCCCAATTAAAATATTATTAAATCAATTGGATATAAAAATCAATTGTATGTTTAAATCATTGTCATTGAAGTTGGGAAATAATTTGAGAGAAAAAGCTAAGCTATTACTGCATGCAGTATGCCCTATGTAGAAAGAAGAACTATATTTATATTGTTTTCTTAAGAAAATATTTTGGCTAAGATTCTTCTGGGTTTTATTAAAATATATGTATGAAATCATTATTAGAGTTTTATTTCTATAATTCATGTCCACTTATTTTCTTATATGTACTAATTATATTGTGTTACATCACAATATGTATAATACTAAAACCACCTATGTTCCAGCCTTATTGTGTATCACCATAATAGTTTCAGTGTGGCTCTGAAGTCACAAAAAAAGGACATGGAAGAAGAAAAAAGGAGAAATGTAGTGTTTAAAAATATTTTATCTGGTTCTAGTACATATTTCTGAGGGATTTCCTTTAAATTACATTGATGTATAAATTATTAGGTATGTAAATTAAGGTCCCAAAATAAGCTCTCTAAAATGATGTATGTAATCCTTTAAATCTATGGCTTTCTGTGTTTCTTTTTTGTTGTTGTTAATTTTATTCTTGATTTAAATTGTTATTGTTGTCCTAAGAATCTTTAAACTTTATACCTTCCGTGCAATCATTATTATGACCATATCCAGTAGGAGAGGAGGAATGAAAGATGCAAACTTCAAGGTTTCAGGATATTTGAAGTGTTCGGAGCTTTGAGACCAATGGCCTATAATAATCCATTAATTTTTTCACTTATTAAAGATTAGAGGCCGGGCGTGGTGGCTCACGCCTGTAATCCTAGCACTCTGGGAGGCCAAGGAGGGTGGATCGCTCAAGGTCAGGAGTTCGAAACTAGCCTGAGCAAGAGCGAGACCCCGTCTCTACTAAACATAGAAAGAAATTAGCTGGACAACTAAAAATATATAGAAAAAATTAGCCAGACATGGTGGCGCATGCCTGTAGTCCCAGCTACTCGGGAGGCTGAGGCAGGAGGATCGCTTGAGCCCAGGAGTTGGAGGTTGCTGTAAGTTAGGCTGACACCATTGCACTCTAGCCTGGGCAACAGACTGAGACTCTGTCTCAAAAAATAAAAGATTAAAGAAAAATTAAAGACATATACTCAGTCGCAAGCACTGAAAAATTTCTGGATTTGGAAACTTGTTTTTTAAACAAATATATTTTAAAATTCTCTTGTTTTAGGATGAGGATACATTCATGAAATTTGTAAGTGAAGATATTCATCAGTGTGCACTTTTAACAGGTTTGAACATATCTATATGTTTTTCCTTCCCTTTATCATAAGATCTGAGTGGATAAAAAATAAGATGGGGAAACTAATAAAAAGTCAGAGTGAGTAACATAGGAAATGATTATTCTAATGGATAAGGAGAAAGAAATGTAGCCACTTTTGGAATTCACACTTTTCAGGTTCGTTTTAGGTAAACCTGATTTGTATTTCAAAATAATAAATGAAAGTGGTGATTAGTTTATAAAGGACTTTATTTAACATAAATATTTACTTTGTTATTTCTCTAAATAACTTTTTATTTTATTTTATTTTTTCCAGCACCTTTGAGTCAGAGGTGCTGGAAAAAAAAATGGATAACTTGCTTTTTAAATGCATTTACAGTCATGTGTTGGAAGTATATCTTTATTTAAATGAAGTTTGCTTGTATAAAGAGTTTCCTTAATAAAGTCATTCATGCGCAGGTGTACATGTATATGGTCATCTTGATATAAACTTGATTTTTAAACATTTCTACATTAAGAATTATACTTTCACAAACTTAAATATTTCTACCAAATATTTATATATCTACTACAGTTTTTTTTTTATTTCAAAATACTAAGAGAGTACAAATGTTTTTGTTACATGGATATACTATAGATATTCTGAAATTGAAGTTAAAGCATTTATCTTTATTGATTGATTGTCTTTTTTACCACCATCCTGAAACAAATCTTCACTTTTGAAATGACCGTCTTTCTCAGTTTGGTGTGTATGTTGTTAGACCTTTTTCTTTGACTTTATACACACATCTATACCCAAACTGGTAGAAATTTTATAGTACTGTTTTGTGGACTTTTGCCCGCAGCCCTTTTTTTCTTTTTATTAATAAAATTTTGCCTATCTATTAGAAGACAGGAAGTAACTCAGTGTTGTAACTAGCAAAAATTGAAAATTATTTCATGGTGTGTATTCATATTCTCTCTGGGTATGAACTGCCCATACTTATCCTTTCACATTGTTTATCTTGCTTGCGTTGTTTAGAACATCACCAAAATCAAACTGGAGAACATTTATATCACCCCCAAATGTTCCTTGTGCCTCTTCTTCCATCCTTCACCCCTAGCTCCAGGCAATCAGTGATTTGCTTTCTCTGTACTATATTTGGCCCTTCTAGAATTTCATAAAGCAGAATCATACAGTTTATGTTTTGTTGTGTCTTCTTTCACTTAGCATAATGCTTTTGAGATTTATTCATGGTGTTGTATGTATCAGTAGTTCATTCCTTTTTTTTTTTTTTTTTTTTTTTGCTGAGTAGTACTCTATTCTGTGAATAGACCACATTCATCTATTGATGCATTTTTAGATTGTTTCCAGTTTGGGGCCATTACAAGTACAGCTCCTATGAACACTGTGTACAAAACCTTTTGTAACATGTTTTTGTTTTTCTTGAGTAAATCCCTAGGAATGGTATTGTTGGATCATATGCTACATGTATTCTTTGTAAGAAACTGCCAATCTGTTTTCTAAAATGACTATATCATTTTGCATTCTCACCAGCAATGTATCTATTTCTTGGCCAAGAATTACTATATTTTCATAAATTTTAACTGTGTTTTTCCCCTTATCTCAGGGAGCATAATTGTAATAACTTCTCTAAAGTACTTTTGTGATAGTTTCAATATCTAGTTGACCTTGATGTTGAGATTGGGTCCTTCTGGACAATGTCAATGTTTTTCTTTTAGCAGGCAGTCAACCCAGTTAGTTTCAGACAAAAAGTTCTGTCTCCCCTTCTATGGGTAGTATTTCAAATCTCAGTTCAGATCTCTAAGCCTTTGCTACGCTGATCTGGTGCTCTCCCATGCCTGTGTAGTTCAGAGGTTCCGAGACATACTCGGTTCAAATCTGTTAGTTCTCTCAAGCTTTTCCTGTGTTTTTTCAGGACTGTCTTGCACATGTATGATTCAAGGGTTAAGCTGAGATACTTGTATGTGTGGTTAAAGTTGTAGTTCAGTTTTCACAGTCTGAGAGTGTGTGCTTGCATAGCTCAGGTTTTAGGTTGAGACTTGTGTAGGTTCACACACAGAATTAGGAGATTCTCTGGTCTCTTTCTTCCCTTCAGATTCCCTCCATATTGTGAGGACC
>CAUYRT010070606.1:0-15885 GCA_963574885.1 Lepilemur ruficaudatus | reverse complement strand
CTGGGACTATAGGCATGCGCCACCATGCTCGGCTAATTTTTTCTATATATTTTTAGTTGGCCAATTAATTTCTTTCTATGTTTAGTAGAGATGAGGTCTCACTCTTGCTCAGGATGGTTTTGAACTCTGACCTTGAGCGATCGCCCACCTCAGCCTCCCAGAGTGCTAGGATTACAGGCGTGAGCCACCGCGCCCGGCTCAACAGTCATTTCTTGCTCGGTGCTACCACCATATCCTGTACACACCTTTCGTACCCAAATTATAACAACAGCTAACACTTATATAGAGCTTATTGTGTACTGATCTAGGGATTTTACATGTATTAACTCATGTAGCCCTTATGACCACTGCATGAGGTAGGTGGTATTACACCCATTTTGTTGATAAAGAAACCAAGGCACAGAAAGGTTAAGAAACTTGTCCAAGGTCACAAGGCCAATAAGTAGCCAAACTGAGAAACCAGAGTATAGACTCAGAAGCCATGATGTGTAATCACTAAGCTTCTGAATCTAACCACCACCTCAGAATTTGTATGAATTGCTGTCAGCTCCTGTCTGATTTTCTGTGATTCATCTGATTTTCCCAGCAGTCTCTGACACATGGGCGTTACTCCAAAAATATTCACTGAACTGAGCCACTACTTCGTTATATAATTTTAGGCAAGTCACTTAACCTCTCTATATTTCAATTTGGTCCTAATAAAATAAGGGAGTTGAACTAGGTATTCTATAAGATCCTTTTCTCTCATTTTTAAGAGGAAATAAACACTTACACAATAGTTATCCATGCTATCCTTATGTAAACCATAAATTCTAAACTTCAGAATTTTATCATAGAATTAGATATTAAATGTGTTATCAACAGTTACAATACAAACACCAAACCATGAAACATATAAACTCCTCTAAGACAGCCCAAGCTCTTAAAATACAATACCTTGCTATCAACTTTCAACAAGAATTTTCCAAGCCCAACAATTGGCCAAGGTGCGAGAGCACCCTGCCGCTCCTTCAGGAAGCTCTCCATAACCCCCCACCACACACGGTAGCGTTTCTCCAGGAAGTCCACAACTCCAAAGTGAATGACGAGCTTTTTGAGTATCCAGACTATAAAGAAGATAAAAAATACATACATAAACAAAAGAGAGATTAGAAAGTCATAACATGAAAAAGGTTCCTTAATTTCACATGACCTTTCTAAAACATCAAAGCCAGTATTAAAATAAAGATCAATGGTTAAAAAAGAGGGGAGGAGGACCTCAAGGTACGCCCAACAGATAGAACTGGGCCAAATAACTTTTCACACAATCCCCACCTACCCGTATATCATCTTCTTGTGAAGTCTGAATCTCTGAAGGAGTCAGGGATTATTTTACAGCCCACATAAACATAAGATACTCGTATCATAAAGATTTCAGTGACTACAATCTTGGCCCCTCACACCTTCCCCCCTCCTGAGAAAAGGATATGAACCTAATCTCCTTGGCTTTTATAGCTGTTCTTGCCAAATTTTGCTCTTTTCCTTGGATGTTTGTTATTTAGTGACTAGAAAAGTATAAAGTATTCCACACACATCATGATTTTATACCACTGCAGGGTAACATTTTCACCTGTGTTCCTATTTTCCCATTTGATGCTGCTATGAACATCTGTCGGATGTCAGGGTTCAGTAGAGAAGCAAACTGAGTACAAGCAAGGCTGCTACAAATGGCCCAAGCATGTGCAATGCACAACTTCAGTGGGGACCCATTCACAGACTATAAAAGGAACGTCTCCCCCTGAAGTTGGGCAGTGTGATGGCCCTTCAAGTATAGAATATGATTACAATAAGGAGAAACCCCAAATAATAAAGAAAGTATCAAAAAATGCTTCTACAGGGCACCTGAGTCAGAAATAACTCTTCCTTACTCTTTCCAACCTTAAAAGACAGCTTTAGAGAGAATCAAAACAGAGTTGGGCCTTAAATTACCATAGTACCAAGGTACAAAGACCTGATTTAATGATTTATGGAAAACCATATGATCCATTTTCACATAATACATATAATATATATACATGTAATTCAGTTTTTCTGCCCAAAGAAAACCCAAGATTTTGCATACATTTATTTCTCAAAGACTACACTTCCTTTGAATTAAAAAGGCAATGCAAAATGTGCTCCCCTATGAGCAACTCTTAAAATTCAATCATAAACCCCAAACCCAGATGGTTGTTAACACTCTCCTCCACAGAATTATGGACAACTGAACAGTCAAATCTCTATGTGGAGCTATAAATCTCAAATACCACATGAAATCATAAGAGGCTAAATACATTTTTGAGCTTAGAAGTAAAATACTGGCAGGTTCACGCCTGTAATCCTAGCACTCTGGGAGGCCGAGGCGGGCAGATCGCTCAAGGTCAGGAATTCGAAACCAGCCTGAGCAAGAGCGAGACCCCGTCTCTACCTAAAATATAAAGAAATTAATTGGCCAACTAAAAATATATAGAAAAAAATTAGCTGGGCATGGTGGCACATGCCTGTCGTCCCAGCTACTTGGGAGGCTGAGGCAGGAGGATCACTTGAGCCCAGGAGTTTGAGGTTGCTGTGAGCTAGGCTGATGCCACAGCACTCTAGAGTGGGCAACAGAACGAGACTCTGTCTCAAAAAAAAAAAAAAAAAAAAATACTGGCAGGACACAGTGGCTCACGCCTATAATCCTAGCACTCTGGGAGGCTGAGGCAGGGGGAGTACTTGAGCTCTGGAGTTCAAGACCTGGCTGAGCAAGAGCAAGATCCTGCCTCTACCAAAAACAGAAAAAATTAGCCAGATGTGGTGGCATCCACCTGTAGTTCCAGCTACTCAAGGAGGCTGAGGCAGGAGGAGCGCATGGAACCCAGGAGTTTGAGGCTGCAGTGAGCTATGATGACCCCACTGCACTTTAGCCAGGGCAACAGATCAAGATTCTCTCTCAAAAAAAAAAAAAAAAAGTAAACTATTAAAGAAGTAGTAAAGTAATAAATTTCCAAAATTATGTTTGTTCATTATTTAAATGCAAATAAAAGATTGCTCTCTTTATAAATATAGAAATATTATCTCAAATATTAAAATATGACAGCAAAATAAGAAAAAGAGTCTTCAAAGATGAGACAAGATCGTAATTAACCAGAGAAGGACCTGCAACAGGCACTGGCAGCAGCTGCACAATCCACAGGTTCAACCAGATCTGGACAAGGACGATGGCCCAAACAAGAGACACAAAGTAGATATCACTAGTTTTCTTCTTTCTAAGAAACGTTCCGATTTCAGGCCTTTGTCTGCCCAGAGTGGGTGAAGGGGAGGACGGTGACGAAGAGGACGACGATGTTGGAGGAGGTTCTCCCCTCCCTGTGGTTTCTGAAGAGAGAAAGGAAAAAACCACACACCATATTAGTCCACGTGAGGAAACAGTAATGCAGAGCAATTTGTCAGACTACTCTACTTTAAGGCTTCAAAATGTACTCTTATGGCGTGTATGATATGATTGTATCAGGTTAAGAAAAGACAAAAGGATTTATGTACGTGTTTGCATATGCACTGAAAACCACGTGGAGCATTACAATGCTGAGGGTGCTTGAACCTAGAGAGATGACGTTTGTTGGGGGGTAGGGTTGGGAGACAGACAATGGTTTGCTTTTTACATTTTACAGTGTACAAGATTTTTATGACTAGTATATACATATCATTAAAACAAAATACATGACAAAGTAGCTAAGAATTATAATTATCCCATAAAAATTATTCAGATCACATAAAGCAACAAACACTAACATATACTAGAGTTTCTATAGTTAAAAATTCTACCTTTTTTAGTACAATTTTAGAATTTATATATATATTTCTGACACAATAAGGCTTTTCAGTGTCATGTCACCTAAAATGGAATCATCTGCTCTTATAAGAATCCAGGGCTTTCAAAGATGTCTCTTTATCTGAATATAAAACAAACAATGAGAGTGCTGGGGTGAGGAATTTTCAAATAAAAGAAACCATATTGGATTATTTCACATAAGGCACTATTTTCTAACAATGCAACTACTACATCACATTTTACAATAGGGATCTATTATTTCTATTTCCTAGTTTTAATAAGACACAGCATATACATCAGAACCCATAAAACTCTTGAAGTAACATTACTCTATATGCACCATAATGATGGAAGATCCTAAAACTTGCATTTTGACTTCCATTAAAAAAAACTACATATTTCATAATGTTGAGTAAAAAGAGAAGACACAAGAACACCCATGATCCCAATCTCCTATTTGCCTCATGGTTTTAACACATAGTTGTATCATGTCCTACTTACCCTTTCCTGTTTTCTACTTACCCTTTATCATGTGCTACTTACCCTTTCTCATTTTCTCCCTTCAGCTGAATGTCAGCTCCACAGGAGCTAAGACCTTGCCTATCTCCATTGAATTGCTAGCACATAAAATAGTATCTGACATATACTAGGTGCTCACTAAATATTTGAATGAATGACTTCCCTGTTACAATTTTCATAAGTAACCACATAGTAGCCCACAGAGTTACCATAACTTCTTCAGTGTTTTTAATGTTAAATGTTCAGCTGTAAGTGAATTTTTACTACTGAGATTACCATAGTAAGTCAGCTTACCTCACTAGAACTAATATTCTACCCTGAGGTTTAAGGCTAAAGCCCAAGCTGGTCATACTATGGTTTTGTTTGACTTTGCTCTCTCACTTTCTAATTTGGAAACTTCACGTTGGTGGGTGTGGCAGATATTTGGAAGGATAATAATAAGTCCATAACCAAAACATCCTCTCTCCACTTTGGAAACATGATTCAATATGCAAGAAAAGTGTTCCTACTCCAAATGCCTTTCTCTTAACTGACCCTTTCCTTCTAGACATTTCTAAAGTCAGTTCTTCAAGAAGAACTCACTATAAATATTTCCCAATTCCAAATAACCTCTGGTCCTAACAGGCCTCTCAGCATAGACCAAAACGGCCTTTTACATTCCTAACTCTGTGAGAGCGCAGCACAACTCCAGCACTGGTATAAATCTACCAGCGGACTCCCACAGGAGCCTGCAACTCCAGAAAACAGGCCACACAGAACGATGAGTCCAAAACCACCAGAGGGGTCTGTTTTAGAGGAAATGGTCAATACATTCACAAGCATGAGGCATGCAAATCAAACTTTTAGAGGAAGAATGCCAGAGATATGAATGACTGGAAGATAAATAGAAGCCTCCCCTCCTACCAAAGAAAGAGTTGGAGAAAGAGAACAAAAGAAAAAGCAACATGAAGAGACAGAGCAAAACAAAACAACAGAGGAGAACTGACAGCTGTGGAAGAAAGAAACAGAAATTAAGAAACCAAGATAAGGAAAGCGTAAAGTGGGGGAGATGTGTGAAAGGTACATGGGGACTGAGAAAAGGAAAATCTGAAAGGAAAGTGAGAAAGAACAACAAAAGAAAATAAGACGAGCATTAAAAGAAAAGAAAAGCATGCAGAACCAAGATGATAAACTTAAGAAGGTAAATAATTAAATATAAAAAGTGATATCTGAGAACAAAGATAAGAGAGAAAAAGGTATAAAAATAGGAATCAGAGAGGAAAATGAAGGACAAGAGTAAACAGCATTCTGTGATGCTAGTGGCCTTCTCAATTCTATATTCTACTTATATTCATTTTCCAGAATAACCTTGAATGTCATTGTAACATCAGTCACCTGCAGGCTGAGTCGAGGGCTGGTCTTCACTGCTTGATTCATACCCTGTGATAGAGATGGCCAAGTTTGCTAGAGTAGAAGCTGCCATGGAAATAACTTGCCCTGGTAACTCTGCCCCTGTAAAATAAGTGTGCATTTTTTAAAACTTTTTAAAGCAAATGAACAAAGCAGGCAATAACTCTTGTAAATTTAAACATAGTCTAAAGTTTCCAACAGTGATAATACAAATAGGTTATTACTCATCCACTGGAACTGGTGGTTCTTTGTGAAGGAAAAATGCTTAAGAGTCAACAGGAAAGTTTGTTTTAAAATGTAGCCTCATTTGGAAATTTCATGTTGGTGGGTATGATAGATATTGCATATATAAATCTGGGGTGTGCACTTATATTTTTTAACTTTACCAATTGGTTTTAATACACACTTCTATTGAAAAACTCTGCCACCAACTCTGTGAGCTCCCTGATCACAGGGAGGCTACTTTGTATTACTAGATCCTAGCGCAGTATGGGACAGCCCACAGTTGGTGCTCTCAAAAATAATATTTCACAAATGAACATGTAAATGTATGCTTGAGCATGCAAATGTACGGGTATCATGCAAAGCCAAAGAGATCTATAAAGTTCATAATTCAGCAAAGGCAAAATCTACCACTTGAAAATCTACAGGAACATCATGACTATCATGTTATATGTTCCCATGTTAAGTTCTTAATATGTAGTACCAAGCTTGATCATTTGCCCTAGATTCAAATAAAACATTTACTGGCAAATGAGGTCTGTCTGGAAAGGTCAGCCTTTAACCTGCTATGGCACACAAAGACCAGCTCACACAACACCAAGTTCTAGCACACTAGAACAGACAGTTAAAGACTGTATTTCTTGGACTCCCTTGCAGCTAACGAACCGCATGGGACGCAGTTTCTAACTAAGCAAGTATTAACAGAAAGACTGTGCAAGACTTCAAAGACTAAAGTAATACCCTGTAATTTGGAAGCCACATAGCTCTCGTGTCAAACACAGTTACAGAGGCATATGGTTTTTCTGCAGCAACATAGCAGAAGCTCCAGAGGTTCTGCTGTCTGATTGTAACTTTAAGGTAGGTGGCAGTAGCCATGGCCTTCTGCCCAAACAATCCTTTGGTGTCACTGAGCATTTCTCCCGGTTGCATTGCTTCTGCCTGGTCAGATCCGAGCTTAGTTGTCTGCCTTATGCAAAAATTTGAAATGCTAACCAATACCTCTTACTATTTAAACCAGCCAGAGTGGATTCTCTTGTCCACAACTAAGAACACTAGCCATTCCAAATCATACATCCACATTCATAAGTTGGGACCTGACTTTTGGTAGGCCAATACTCAGTGTGACAACATAGAATTCTGCCAAGCCAATGAAAAGAGCCATGACACTTTAGAAAGCCAATGAAATTCTACTCCAAATTAACTCCACATACACAACAAATGCAAGGCTGGCCATCTCCCAGAAAGAAGCAAGCCAGAGCCTGAAGTGGCTCTTTGGTAAATTCAGCTGTCAGGATCAAAAGCACTCACCTTGCTCAATCATACCCTATCCCTCCTCTAACAATGCCCCTATGACCCGAAAGAAGTTTATCTTTAGATATATCATCATCGTATCTCTCAATGTAAGAGAAATTCAAACTCATGCTCTGGGAAGAAAGCCTAAGTTAGACACCTGGGTCAGGACCTTATTCTCCTGGCCTAAGTATCTAAGGTGCTAGTGAGATGCCAATAAGACAGCAAGGGCTGAGAAAGACAGTGTCTTGCATGTACTCACTACTCACTGCACTGTGTGCTGGGGACAAAGATACTGACCCTGCCACCCCATGGAGTCTAATGACAGAGACAGATATGAATTAAAAAACTACATAGACAAATGTATGCATATAAATTATGACAGTTATAAAGGAAAAATCCTGGGTATTTTGTGAGCTACTAACAGAAGAAATCTAACTTACTCTGAAGAATCAGGAAAGGCTTCTCCTAAGAAATGAAAATTGAGTTGATATATCAAGAATAAGAAGGAATTAACCAAAGGAAAGTAAAAAATAACATGCTGGGCAGAAGGAAGTGAGAAGGCAGGCTATGTGAAGAACTCAGCACGTTCAAAGATAGTGAAAGAAGGTCAGTGTGTCTGGAACACAGACAGCTAGTAAGAAACTGGCATCGAATAAACAAGGCTGGAAAAGCAAGCCACACGATGCAGGTCACAGATGACCATATGAAGGACTCCAGTCTTTAAGAGGAATAGAAAAGCACTGAAGAGCTTTAAATAGGATAGCAATCTTTTTTTAACTGAAATTTTATTAAGATAAATGCAGATTCATATGCAGTTGTAAGAAATAATCCTGTGTACCATGTACCCAGTTTCCTCCAATGGTAACATTTGCAAAATGGCAGTACAGTATCAGGAGATCGGCACAGATACAAGATACAGAACAGTTTCATCACCACTAGGATCCCTCATGTAGACCTTTTATAACCACATTCACCTGCCTCTCACCCCTCCCTGCTGTGTAAATAAATGATCGGTTTTGAGACATGAAAAGATCACTCTTGCTTGTCTGGAGATCAGACTAAAGGGGACCAAGAGTGAGTGAAGAGAAATAAGTTACTGCAATACTACAGGCAAGACATGACAGCATGGTCTACTACAGTAACAGGGGAGATGGGGGAAAGTGGCTGGATTTAAGAGACACAGAGGAGTCACACTGGACCACACTTGGGGATCTACTGATAAAGGGAAACAAAGAGATGAAGGCATCCAAGTTTCCAGATTATGAATAGATAGATAACATGCAGGGGAACAGCATGAAGAACCTAGGCATTTTTTTTTTTTTTTTTTTTGAGACAGGATGGCAGCTCCACAGAAGCAAGCCCAGGAAAGAACTCTTAGGCCCCACTCAAAAGCAAAGTTTGGGTACACCTAATAGCCTGGCACAGCAGAAAAGGGGTTAAAAAAAACCCTTCAAGTCAAAATATTCAACACTAGGATGTCATGAATAAATAAATAAAGTATTCTTTCCTATATAAAATTAAAAACTAAGCAGAGGGCCCAGAATTACTAAACTGACCTTTTCACAACTTAATTAAGTGGTGACTCACCTTCGAGACACTGTGAAGTCAAGTCCCTTGAGAGTTTTTAAATAACTCCAAAATAACAAGACCATTGCATAGCTCCTCAAATATGGACTTTCAGTTCAGTTGCATTTTAACTTACATTTCTAAACGTCTACTAAGCATTCGTTCGCCAAATAGGTGACTAGGCTACACACTGAGACAAGAGACTAAGACCCTGTCCTCAAGTTCAGTCTAATACTTAACCAGCTATAATTCAGTATGTTAAGAGCTAACATAAAGTAAGCATAGAATGTTCGGGGAGCACAGAGGATAGAAACCAAATTCATGCTGAGAAGTTTGGGAAGGGTTTCCCAGGGAGCTATCTTGACAAAAATGTTAAAAGATGTCATCCTTTAAATCCATTTAAAAAGTTAGCCAGATAAAGAAGACAGAAGTCTACCCTGGGGAGGAACCTCCAAAGACTGGTGTCTCAGAAGGCAGGGGTAGAAAAGTGTTCCCGGAAGACAAAAAAGCAGATGTAAAGACACAAAGGCAAGAAAAAGCAGAGCATCTTCTTCAAAGAACTCTAAGTTCAATAAGGCCAGAAAATAGGGTACAATGAGAAGAGCAGAGAGGAGCAAGTACACAGACAGAGACGGACCAGAGAAGGGAAGGTCTCTCTCGTATTTACTGGGCACAATTCAGTGACCGGAAGCACAATGAAGAAAGAAGACTGGACAGGTCCAAATCCCAGGTCCATTCCTTACTTCTTGGACGACCATGAGCAAGTTACTTAACATCTAGATGCCCAGTCTTCTCCTGTTTAAAATGAAGCTTATATAAATTCTATCTCATGTGAGAATAAAGTGAAACAATACCTATAAAAATGCTTAGGTATGTAGGAAGCACTTAAATGTTAGCTACATCAATCCTCTACATCAATCTATGGGCTTGACAGTATGAACTATAAGCATAAGCCACTAACACTGCTATAGTATTTCTCTATACTTCTCATGTCCTTTCTACTTGTGTTACAACCATTCCCTAAATCATATCCCTCTTAGTAGACATGTTTAGATCGCCCCACAGAGATAAGCAAAATATCTTAGAGAGTGGGCCCTAAAAGACTTGAGAAAAAGCTAAAACCAATAAATTAAATCTTCAAAATTGTGGTGTAAAGACTAAGTCTCCAACTTGCTGATGTCCCTAAAATATGTAGTAGATACTTAATATATCTTAGCTGCATCGACAAAAACTATGCAGCATCATTCTAGTTAACACGCAAATGATTCAGCAAATTTTTAGAGTGCCTTAAACTTCACAAAAGTATTAAAGGAACAGCACACACAGAAAATCAACAAAGAGTATTTGAAAACTATAGATACAAGATTTGGCAACTGGTCTTATCAAACAGAAATGCCTTTCAATGACGTCTGTCTTTGGAATATCCTTCAGCTCTTCAAAAACCTCAACGGTCCAGGCAGGGAGATGACAAACTGAACAAAAGAATGCCAGGACTGGGAATCCTGGCAAAGAACCTGGTATTAGATAAAAAGCCACAGCTAAAAATAGGCATATAAACAAGGGAACATAATCTTGGGACTCAAGTACTAAAAAAGAAAGGAAAGAGCATCCAAGGTTTCAAGTATCAAGATGCCCAGGACCATGGCCAGTAATAAGTAGAGGCCCAAATAACAATGGATCTACATAAGTCCACACAAGCAGGTCACTGACATTAGCAGCCTAGCACCAGGGGACAGAAACTCAGAGTCTGGCACATAAGAAACAGATCACAAGGTCAGATAGTATCTGTTCATACCACTAACTCAACAATGGGCTAACTTTTTTAATAATCATAGGTAAACATATTTTGAAACCAGTCTAAATAAGGAGATACTTCTTGATCTACTTCATTCTTTTACACAGGGACAGCGGCAGCTGCCAGAAATACAACCAAAGATGCCTATTGGAAGGAGGCACTGCATACCAAATAAAACCTCTCCAGCTTGCAAAGCTCCCTTTGAAGAAGACTTCTGTTTCCATTACTAACGTGGAAAATGCATCTCCCTCTCGATGGCTTCTAGTATCACCTCATAAGAGCCTGGACCGGGAAGAAGTTTCTCTAAGCCTGTTTAACAACAGTATCAGAATTGGAAAGTGGAAGACGAGCAGTAGAAGATTTAGTTTGCTCTTTTTCTTTTTCCAGTTTGGGCTTAACTGGACCAGACTTGTTCACTCATATTGCATGCTACCTCAAAACAGCAAAGGCAACTACCAGGGCTTCCCTGCAAAGATATTTATGGTCATTTATAAACAATTACCAATATCAGGAGGAACAGGACTCAGATGTACTTGCTGGTACTTCTCAGGTTGAGTGTCCCAACTTAAAAATAAATCTGATGCTTGTTTCCCTAGTTTTTAAAGGAATTTCTCATACTCAGAGAAAATAGCTCTCTGAACCTAAATTTCTTCATCTGTAAGATAAGTATAATATCAACCTCACTAGATTGCTAAAAAAAATTAAGATATTAATAGCATGTTTAAGAAGAGTCTAACAGGGCCTCATCCACAGGAGATAACAATAACACTAGTGTTCTTCTTTTCTTACAGGATAAGAGAACACACCTAAGCTAGATTTCAGGTGCTATGGTCTGAATGTTTGTCCTCCCCAAAACTCATGTTGAAATTTAATTGTCATTGTCACAGTATTAAGAGGTAGGAAATTTAAGAGGTGACTAGGCCATGAGGGTTCTGCCCTCACTGGTGAAATTAATGCCATTCATAAAAGGGTAAGCTCAGGCCCTTCTTGCTCTCTCTCACCTTCCACCGTGTGATGACACAGCAAGAAGGCCCTCACCAGATGACAACACCTTGATATTAGACTTCCAAGCCTCCAAAACTATGAGCCAGCACATTTCTATTTATTATAAATTACCCAGTGTGTGGTATCCTGTTATAGAAACACAAAATGGACCACAACAGCAGGTTTCTACTGAGTGAGATTTCTGGGATCTAGGGGGCAGAGAAGCTAGGTCCTGTAGTTGTATTAAGTCAACGGGGCCAACATGGAAAACTGAAGGAGCTGACAGCTGAGAGAGAGATCAGCAGTCACTACTTTTTCAGGATGACTGATGCTTTTCCAAAGAGCCTGATAAACAGAAAGAACATTGGACTTAGGGCCAAGAACCTAGGTTTAAATCTTAGCTCCATCAGTCACAAATGTGACTCTGAGCAAGCCAGTTAACCTCTGGAATCAAATGTCTACATCTGCAAAATGGAGATGCCATCTATTTTACAAAGTTTTATTTGTTTGGTTTCTGCTTGGTTTGTTTGTGGATTTAAAGAGAGCACATGTAAAAGCACTTACGTGCTCTTGGCCCATGATAGGCACTTAAACGTTTTTTCCCTACATTATCTTGAGCCTCCAGGAAATACCATGTAAGAGTTCCCCAGGTCTAAGAGAAAACCACTGAGTAAGACCCCTGGATTCAGAAGAAACTGCTGAAATATATTCAGCAATTATCTCCAAGAAGACTTTTCTGGGTCTAGAACCAAACAAACTCATGCTGTGAATTCTTATGAAATCCAGAAGACTTATTCTGTGCATCTAGTGAACCACAGATCATAAAAGCTTGACAGCACAAAAGAGTCAAAGCTCAGAAGACACAGAGAAAAATACCCACACAAGTGACTGGAATACAAGAGCAAGTCCTACACCGGGACAGTGGGAATGACAGGGAAAGGAATTAACACATACATTGCCAGGGTAGTATACTGAAGCATGCCTGTTCCTAACTTTTATCACAGTGACATCTACGGGAGGGAACTGACTAAATAAAAGAGAAGACATGTCCCACTATGAACCAGATGGTTTGAGTTCTGACTCTTAAAAAAAGAAACCAGGTTCTAGGGGCAAGAGGAAAACAAAATTCAGAAATTTAGAAAAAAAACATTTAAAAGATTTATTTTATGATGAGGATTATTTAAACTAGAAGTCCAGAAAAGGCTTCTAAGATCAAGAATAACCTATTCCAAAGGAGGCTGAAATGAAACAAGGAAAAAAACCCAACATTTCCAAATCTGCTCTCAACATTTATTCTGTGTCCCTGTGATTTCCTTCCTTGTAATAGTGTGGAATACAAATATCAGCAATCTAGCTTGCATATCAAAACACCACTATTCTGAATTATCACAGCTGATAATCGACCATGGCCTTCTTTTTTCCCATGCTCAAAACTTGGTCTTAGAATTCTTGTCCTCTCAGTTTTCTAGGCTGTCATCACCAGACGACTAGAATGTACACCTTAGAGAAAACCCAACTGAAATTCTGGGTTTAGATCTGCATATTCATATACTTGTAATAAGGTTGTTACTTAGCCCTTCACAAAAAGTCAAAAGAGAAGACCATCCTGGGGTGAGGTTGGTAAAGGGTAAGCAGAGCTGTCTGACTCACTCACCACTAGGGGAAAGGAAAAAAAGGAGATAACGCTAACCAGAGAAATAAGTGGAAACCACCAAGCTTTCTAGAGCAGTTGTCAAAACATGAAATTTACTTCCACTGGTCTGATGCACAACTACAGACTCTAACAGATTATGACCAGGAAGACAGGCTGAACAAACAAAACTTAGCAAAATGTAAATAAAATCTTCCCTATTTTCTACTGTCAGACATGTAATTAAGGTTTGTTTCAAGTATTTTAGAATTCCAAACATATATTATGAATAAAAAGATAGCTCACAATAGTCAGACATTACTCATTTACCAAATAAAATAAAAAGCAATTTAATTTTTTAAAAAAACTTTTATAAGGTAGCTGTACAAAATACACCAGAGTGCCACAATAGCCTCATGATCAGAGTAAAGTGAAGATGCTAAAAATATTGTAGAAGTACATACACTGACATAGAAAGGTGCTCATGACATAAGTTTAAAATGTGGTTTATAAAAGAGAATATGCACTAGAAGCCAGTTTGTGTTTTAAAAAGTCTGAAGGCATAAAAGCCATTAGTTAATATTTCAGTATAACCTGTGGGCATGTGTGATTGAGTGATTTTTATTTTCTTCCTTTTTTTCCTCCATATTTCCTAACTTTACTGTAACAAACACATTATTTGAGAAATTATTTTTTTTCTGGGTTTTTTTTTTTTTTTTTTGGAGATAAAGTCTTATTCCCTCACCCTGGCTAGAGTGCTGTGGCATCATCATAGCTCACTGCAACCTCCAGGGATCAAGCAATCCTCCTGCTTCAGCCTCCCAAGTAGCTGGGACTATAGGCATGTACCACCACGCACAGCTAATTTTTCTAATTTTTGTAGAGACGGGGTCTCATTCTTGCTCAGGCTAGTCTTGAACTCCTGATCTCAAGTAATCCTGCCAAAGTGCTAGGATCACAGTCATGAGCCACTATGCCTGGCCTAACTTTTTTCTTTTAAAAACCTATGCAATTAGTAATTTTTTCTTTTCGTGTATGTACAGCCATCAGAAAGAAGCAAGAAGCAAAGCACTGGGCACTGCGGAAGCTGTGTATTCAGATTTATCTCTTTAGCGACAGCTGCTTCCACATGGCTGGGTAACTGGACAGTCCAGTCTGATAACCTGAGGACTCCTGCTATATCTTCACACCCTCCCCACTTACAACTCATCAACCTATACCTTTAACAAACTATTTCTCGATATAAGCCACGTGCAGCCAGGGCATATCAAAAATCTTTAAAAGTGCATGGTGTATTCAACATTGTACTGGAAGTTACAGCCAGAGCAATCAGGCAAGAAAAATAAACGATAAGCATCCAAATTAGAAAGAAGTAAAATTATCTCGACTGCAGATGACATGACCTTTTATGTATAAAATCCTAATGAATCCACCAAAAAACTATTGAAGCTAATACACAAATCCAGCAGCATACAAGATCAACACACAAAAGTATCAGTTGTATTTCTATACACTAGTAATAAACCACCCAAAAAGAAAATTAATAAAACAATTCCATTTACAATAGCATTAAAAAGAATAAAGAACAAATTAAACCAGGGAGGTACAAGACTAATACACTAAAAAGTACAAAACACTGCTGAAGGAAATTAAAGAGCAACTAAATAAATGGAAATGCATCGCATGCTCATGAAAAGGAAACTTTTGGGGTTTTGTGGGGGAGGGTTATATTATAAAGATGGCAATACTCCCCAAAGTGATCTACAGATTCAATGGAATCCCAATCAAAATCTCAATAGCCTTTTTTGGAAAAATAGAAAAGTTGATTGTAAAATTCATGTGGAAATGCAAGGGACCCCAAATAACCAAACAATCTTGAAAAAGATGAAAGTTGGAAAACTCAGACTTCTCAATTTTGAAACTTAACTACAAACTACAGTAATCAAAACAATGTGGTATATGACATAAGGACATACAGATCAGTAGAAGAGAATAGAAAGTCCAGAAATAAACCCATACATCTATGGCCAATTGATTTTTGACAAGGGTGCCAAGACCATTCAATGGACACAGGAAAGCCTCTTCAACAAATGGTGCTGAGGGAACTGGATATCCACATGCAAAGGGATGGGGAACCTGCAGCCTCAAGGCCACATAGGGCCTTCTGCCTCCTTGAGTATGGCCTTTTGACTGAATCCAAATTTTACAGAACAAATTCTTCTAATAAACAAATGGCCAATAAGCACATGAAATGATGCTCAACACCATTAGTTGCTAGGGAAATGCAAATCAAAACCACAACAAGATACCACTTTACACCCACTAGATTGGCCATTATCAAAAAACGGAAAATAATAAAAGGATACAGGGAAAATAAAATCCTCCTACGGTGCTGGTGGGAATATAAAATGGTACGGCTGGGCCGGGCGTGGTGGCTCACGCCTGTAATCCTAGCACTCTGGGAGGCCGAGGCGGGTAGATAGCTCAAGGTCAGGAGTTCGAAACCAGCCTGACCAAGAGCGAGACCCCGTCTCTACTATAAATAGAAACAAATTAATTGGACAACTAAAAATATATGTAAAAAATTAGCCGGGCATGGTGGCGCATGCCTGTAGTCCCAGCTACTCGGGAGGCTGAGGCAGAAGGATTGCTTGAGCC